>CACRXP010000004.1:3803657-3953310 GCA_902702965.1 Spirometra erinaceieuropaei
AAAGGCTAACTTCTAGACATATGTTGGTCCAAGTTTCAGGCAAAGTAGGTGCGGGAAAATCCGTGTCGTCCGTGCATTGCGTGACAGAATCCGCTGATACGAGCGTAAAATATAGGACTATATCAAGAGGTACCACTATCTTATCCGCTGCAATTGTGAGTCCTTCTAATCTGTCCAAAATTCTATGGAACCTTCGACTGAACTTTTGAAAGGGATGGACTTTGTGGAATACTCATTGTAAAGTCTTGTAATTGGGTGCCCCTATTAACGATACAATCGGTGCAGTGGTACTTCAGGTTTGGGCACAGATCTTAACAATTGCCGGTTCCGTTTGTTGAGAAAGAGAGAGAGAGAGAGAGAGAGAGTGAGAGAGAGAGAGAGAGAGAGAAAGAAAGAAAGAAAGAAAGAAAGAGGGGTATTCGCTTTATTTTGAAAATGGGCTCCATTCACTGTGGATAGAAATTAAGTTTGTCTCAGGAAGTTGGCAATATCTCCCAACAGTTGCTTCCTTCCTGTAAGGCCCTTTTATACCTTATCAATAGATGAACCCGCAGTGAGCATTTAAGACGTAGATGTACCTATGCAATAATCTACAGGCAAATAGTACTGCATATGACAATGATACTAGCTAAGGCTCAGATTGGCGTTTCGTCGATGTTTGTGTCGTTTAGTGACGGAACTACACGTGTTATGGGGAGCGGAAGCTGCGTGGCGGCGTGGCGTTAGATGAAAGGAAGACGGGAGCGGACACGGCACTCCAGATCAAGTCGGCTTCGAAATGCACGCGTGAGAGCAAACGACCAATCAGCGCGTAATGCAGGATCGAGCGCGCGTAATACCGTTGCTCGCTCGTGCGACCCAATCGGTGGCCGGTCGAACACAAGCTTTTTCCACAAAGGGATTTTCCCGCAGGAAACGGCCAATCCACTTCAGACTTTCCCCATTCTTCCTTGTACGGTTTCTGCCACACGATCTCCAGGTAGGAATACCAGTCTCATGCGTTCAGAAATCGTTAATTGAGTGGCTTGGAGTCAAATATCCGGGACACAACTTTTTGAAATGAACTCGGTGTCCTGGCAAAGCACGATAAAAGTTCTGTTGATCACCAAGATCATACGGCTTTCAAAATCACACTAGAGCTATTTCAACTCCCAGCCCAAGGGCATGAGCTCTGTGTAATTCAACAGGTGAAGTAGAAGATAAGTTTCTTAAGAGCACCTGGTAAAGACGAAGATGAGAACTCTTACTATTTGGGCTTTTGACCTGGTTTTCGAATTCACTCCCAAGGTATTCGGAAAATCAAAAACAAGCAGGTTAAATGGTAAAATTAGCTAATTCAAAAAGATTTGTGCCTATGCGACCAGGGCTTCGAACTTGACGACAATTGCAAATATTGAAACTAAACTGTCTTCTCCAGTTTGGTTGTGCATAATTGTGCAAAATTCGAAGAGCTCGGTGTGCTTGTTCGGAGATTAATGGTCAAATGTTCACACTGTCAAGATCCTGACTTATGAGAGTAAGGGAATGACAAACGATTTAAAAGCATGATTTCGCTCTATACATTGTGCAGACAGGAGAGACTACCTACCACCCCTCACCCGAAGGGTGATATTGTGTGTGGGGTGTTGGATAACACCCGGCTAAGCTTGATTTGGCCTTTCTCCAGTAAGCACTATTTGCTATACATCGTGGCCACAGGTCAGTGTCGCACACATCATTCAACTGAAGTCAGTGTGCTCCACAGTCCGGAAGACGTCTCTGACTTAAGTTAATGTATACACTTTGTTTCGCCGTCGTCGACATCTGGCAGTTGTCACCAACAAGTTTAAAAAATCCTACACTTTAGTCACCAAGGTACCTGTTCATCCAAAAGTTCACAAGTAGGTGACATGACAGTTTGTTATGACTTCGTGAGTGCTACGCTGCACGTGAATCCCCCCCCCCAGCGCAGCGCCCTCCCACAGTTGCTCGGATGACAATGAATGGTTACTGTAAGAGCTGGGGATCTGGGTTGCGTTTTTGGCCTTCTCGTATACTGCCGTTTTCGGTTCGACTTCAGGGTGCCTGATGGTGGATATTTCCCGAAAGTTATTGTCCTTCAGTACATGTTCTGCAAATAGTCTGCAAACCGCATAACTTGTACAGTTTTGTGAGCTCTCATAACCGTGGTTAAAATGCTTCAAATTTCGTTCCTCTTATACATACAAAAAACACCCTTGACCAATTAACAGATTTGCAAAGGGGTTTTTAGAGGGTAAACTAAGATGTCGATGATGCCCGGGCACTACGTCAGTGGTACAAAAGTTGACCTGTTTGTGGACTTTCCCGAGGATACAAAGGATACCATAAATACAAGTGAAAAAGTAATCATTTGTTCCACTTGGTAGACGGTTGTCCTCTTGCTGAAGACTTTTTGGTGTTTTATTTGCTGTCATGCATACCGACTGCGAATAGTTAAGGCAGGATGATGAAGGTCAGACCTTAATTGAATTCTGCTCGTAGGTTCTGTATCTCAGTTCAGCTACCTTGAATAGAGAGACTCTTATGAAGTAACAGAACGCTCACACAAATCACGACCACTTACGTCAACCAATGGATTCCAGCACAGTTCGAACGTCGTTGCTTACGATGTCCATCGTGTGCACCATAACACAGTGAGAACAGGGGCGCTGACTTGCGCGCGAGTTATTTTGAAGCGATGGTAGACTTGCACAGCATCTGCCGCACTCTCACCTCCCTCCCCACTTGGGTCCGGTGTCAAAACAGAGTCAAAAAGACCGGAGACAGGAGAGGACGCGTGTGGCTGGCACGGCGAAAACCCACGCCTAGGCGTACTACCACACGCCCTGGTCCACAACGTACACCGACCAGAATTTTATACAACAACAGAGGGAGAGACTGCTGGGAGCCCAATGGGCGTGACGTGAGCCTACACATGCGCTCGCTGTCACATCCGAATGCTGGCATTTGTTATAGGTGCGCATCCTCGATAACGTCCGCCAAACTCCCATCTAGCTCCCGTGTTGGGACAGTGCATCTACCGCGTGACCCGTTTGAGGGGCACACTACTCCCTACCTAAACAAGGACACTAGCGTACACCCCCTAGCTCAACCAGCGGGCGTATTTTTGTCGTAGTGCTCTTTAAATCTACATTTACGTACTTCAGAACAGAACACCGGCCTCCTGCTAGCATCTGCCGCTTTCTCCTTCTAATTGGGACCAGGCGCGGGGGTCGCGGCAGCTCATGTTAGTACTTTAGCTTCTAAGTCAGGACACCTGACTTTTGGGTTTTCTTAAAACATTGGCATCTGTTAAGTGACTTTTGAGGGATTTTTCAGGTGTACGTTTTCTGACCCACTAGGCGTAGGAATTTGCTTTGCTGTGTCACAACGGTTTCAACTGAGCTTAAACTGCCGGCTTGTAAAAATGACCATTAGGGTAATCGTCGCTACTCATGGCACAATGTTAGTCAACTCTGCAAAATCAGTCCTGTAAGTACTGGAGCTTAAGGACGATCTGGACCTATTCAAAGGGAACGAAAACCAGTTTCTAGGGCGTCAAGGACGCCGGTACAAACGTGCATATTTAAACGAACCCATCTTTGCTTAAAGCACACACGGTCGTTCAAGAACATATCCCGTAGTATGGTTAAGAGCATCGCAGATTGGACCCAGGGCCAAGTGATAGTCGTCCTTGAAGAAAAAGTGAACTGCAGTTATAGGTAACATCCCTAGCACGTTTTACACATTCTATAAGACTTCCCGGCACACTTCCTAAAATGAACGAATCCCTAGGGGTTTATAAATGACAAGATACAGTTTCTCGACAGTCTCCCTTCCCATTTTTTGAACCCTACCCATATACAATAACTGGACTTTCTTTAAACCAAATAACTGACAACAATTGCCATTAAAGTTTGTATGGGTGAGGTTGGGTTTTCGACCGACGAGTGCGTAGTAAAGTCGCGTGCCTAAGATGATCAGATGATCCATCCCACGACCCTTCGAATGTTCACCTGAGAGCAAACTAATGAAGAGTTGCGTGTTCGATGAATTCTTGCCTTAGCCATGGTGAAGTACAAACAGGATTTGGTGTGAGCCAACTTCTCGCTGATAGCCGTCAGTGGTACAACGAAAACCCACAATAATTCAAATAAGGATGGTTATTGATGTTTATTGAGTAGGTAGTGTTTTTCCATCAAAACAACCGTCTGGGTCGTTTAAGATCTAGCCATACGTGAAAATAACTGGTGTACAAGTTAGGTGGAGCATCACCTCATTTTCTAAGGTATATGCAAAGTAAAAATATATAGGCGAGGACCAGGTGATTGCATTTCAGATTCCTCATCATGATACTCTGACAGAGACTTGGAGCAAAAACTTTTAACAAAGCCCCGGAATAAGCCTTAAAAGGACGGGGCAAGAACAAGCAAATATTATGAGGCTTAGAATTAAGCAAGAAAGGAAACAGTAGGGAAAAGGCGCATTTCTGATTCTAGGAGATATCACAGAAAATAATAGCTGTTTGAGCAGTCCGTGCTTAAAATAAACCACAAAAATAGGAAATTCCGCAGGTTGCCAAAAGAAACGGGAAAAATAAAGGGGAGAAGAATCCGGAAGTTATTTTTCAAAGAATAGTCAGAAGAGTGATACTTCTTGTGAGATCGATAAAACGCCTTTTGTAATCTGAATGGAGAAGAATGGAAACCTCTACACTGGCGCTAACGGTAGAAACTAGAAGGTGCTTTGACTACTTTCCATTGTTGACGGCGGTCCAAACTATACCATGGGCCCGCGAACTCTGAACATTCCACGATTTGGGTACAGATAGGAAAGTTTGCAATTTTAGTGAAAATTGAAAGACGTGCTCTAAAAGGATGAAAAAGTTTTAAAAGACCGAAGTGCGGTAGCAATATCGGTTAGTCAATAACAATGGCAATATTTAATCTGCAGAAATTGTCGATTGGTAGAAATAAAAACACATATTCGAGCGGATAAATAGTAGTTGAAAAATACAACGAAGAAGAACTGACGTCAAGAGCAGACGACCCGACTAAAGAGACATTTGTGAAATATGTAGTATTCAAACAGATGGGTTAAACATAATTTCGAAGTAATTCGTTTCTGAGCTGATATAATTACAATTCGTCTCCTTTGCATTTACGGATCACTTGACACTCAACGTTAAAACACAAAACCTTTGCTTAACACCATGCATATGGCATTGAATGACGATGCAGTCATCCAAAAGTGGCATATCTAACACAGTATGAGAGACCTTATCCTTGAATTCGGACTTAAGAGCAAGTTACAATTGGTAGGGGTGCGGCCAATTCCATCCAGATGTACAAATTAATTGCTTCCAAGCACTTGATCTACTGATAAATGCGTAAGAATTTGTAGTTCGTGATGGGGCTGCTGTCGACTGAATCCGCCGCAGTTGCGCCGTGAGGCAGCAGAAACCAGCGAAACAGGTGCCTACGCCTTTGGTTAGTACATATATTGGAAGTAAAGTGGCATCACTATCATAGGCGTCAAGGTCTTTAGGAACGAAAAACATTGAACAAATGACTAAACTTGGTTCGCCGGCTCGTCGTCAAAGTTGTGGACAACGGACAAAGTCAAATTTTTAGGGCGTCACAGATGTCAGATGCGACCACGAATGCTCGATCCGGATGGGGGAGCGTTATCGCTGAAGTGCTCATCCCTGTACCACATGTAACGAATTTCTGAAACAACCACATGACAAATAATCGGCTTAGCACCTGAATCGTCCATAATCCAGTAGCCTTCTTGTGTACACTGCTGTCTCGAGTAGTGCATTCCATCCTTACCGCGAAACAGACGAATATCTTTTACTGCATCCCAAGCGTTAATTGCTCTTCTGTTTACGAGGCAGACATTCATACCAATGGGTTGAGATACGCATTAGTTTAATGAAAGGCGGCTGTTCGGCGGTATGACATTCGGTCCCCTGTCTTTAACCGACACTTCTGCTTCAGTCGGGATGCTGATGGGGGAATCGTCACCATAAAAATCATAAGCAGAATCGCAAATCTCAGTTGTTATTTCAACAACACTTAACATTTGTTGAAAATAGACGGTGGATCTCCCTGTCTGGGAAGTCAAAAAACGAAAAACAAATCACAAGTAACTCTCACGACTTAACATTTATGCAGCCTGAAATTCATATTCGAGCTCGCTTAGCAACCGATCGGTTGCTGGGGTCTTTCGGTCTGAGAATTGAGGTTTGGCTGGGGAACCACAGCAATTATCATAAACGTCCCACTTCTGTCTAGCTGTACTTGGCGCAAACCGTTGGTACTCAGTTTTATATAAGCTGCCAGCAGATGTCAATGGTACCTGCTAGAACAAAATATCCTTTAGCAAACAATATCTCCAAATGTTGTTTAAATTGAAGCGAAAGACAACGAAAGCCTTCACCTACTTCCACGCCATCATTTAAAGGTTTTTATGCGTTTTCCGCCACGAAGTCAAAGAATGACGAGGGGAATAAACTCAAGAGGAGGAGCTGTCTAGGCCAGGTCGCTAACAATGCCAGTTGTTAGATTCATTACTATAATTTTATTAATTTATTATGTAAGCTAACTCGTGTTCGAAAGATAAATCCTCGAAAACGTAAGTAAATTCTCATAGCCAAGTCTAATCGATTGACGGAGTGGGAATTGTGCGCAGATTATTTCGCCAGATACCTAACGGGAATACTGACCAAGATCTCAGACGAGTTTCACGAATTTCTGATTGATGCAGGAGAAAATACGAGGGATTCGGTTCCTCGGTGGGAATCATGATGTGCCAGATGTGGTTCCTGGTATAACTTCACTTTGCAAATGCCGACTTATAGGTGTATGGAACCTGACAAGCCCTCTTCATTCAGTTTTATACGGCAAGATTATGAGTTGAATTCAAAGATTAAAGTCACAGGAAACGAGCAGAGCTTTGAGAAAATATGTTAAGAAATCGAAATAATCAATGATGTTGTATACGCTATAGCCAACAAAAGGAAGTCCGGAACTGTTTCTAATTAGAATAGCGCAGCCACCTTTCTATAAGGCGTCGAGAGAATCTGGAAATCTTTGAACTTCGGGGTGTTTGTCCTCTGGGTCTACGAAAGCTTTCCAGAAAGCAAAGATTGATAAATGAACATGTAACAACTCGAGCCGCTGTAATATACCTGGTTTTATATACGAGCACGTCGGTCAAAATGGCACCTGCATAGGTCTTCGATTTAAAGAAAAAACGTGCACAAACAATCACCTCAAAGCATAGCAAATTAAACTCACACTAGGTCGAAGTCTGGAAAGCGATACGGTGCTGCGAAGAGGCCCAGCTACAAGAGGGTTGGAGCTCCGTCGCGTATCGTTGTGCATACAGGATCGGTGCTCCTGGTACCAGCTCCGTGACTCAGTTGGGCATCGGTGAATACAGTGATCACCCCCGCCAACTGCTACGGCCGAGCTGTGTTTCAAATGTGGACAGGAACTAGGTATGTCATCCATGGATTTGTGCAGCACTCGAAATGAACGTAGAAAGTATGGGTGACTGCTTGGAAATGTCTCATCCTGTGCCGCAAAGATCCTAGGCGAGAAATCAACCTTCTTGGGGGGCGGTGCCGGGGGCTCCACTGTCCACTGCGAGGCCTCATAGTGATTGGCTCTCAAAACAGGACCATCCGTGGAGTTCACCATCCGTCGTGGCAATGGTCTAAATAAAAGGAGACCTGGATTAGCAATGGAAAGCATCCCTAGGCAGTCATGGATCAGACTCGGAAACTATGAAATTTCAACCTCAGTAGTTGAAAAATAATGGCGGAAACAATTAAGCGATATTGCAGAAACTAGGATATAATAAAAGACAGATGAAAAGCCTAATATAAAAAGATGGATTGGCGAAGGTTGAAAGTAATATGACTAGACCAACGAATACATTAAAGTCCCTGTTTCTTCAGGCAGACAGAAGGCAGAGTCGAGTGCAATATATTTTTTATTATCTACCCCACCAAATCTCGAGTGACGGAGAGATACGTAGGGAACCATGTTTTACGGTGCAGTTGACGTATCTTCTTGGCTCCATTTGTAGACCATTTTGCTGCGTATCAATTTGCTCTCGGTCTGTGAATTAACGCGAACCCTTAGAAGTCTAGCTGTGAAATATTACTAGTTGGTGGGGTAATTCGATCCTAGAGAATAAGAGGCAGTTTGCAACGACTTTATTTTAATCTGACCATATACTAACACTCATCGTGAACCGGTGAGGTTTGGTAGGTGCCGACTAATTAGCCAGATCGTATGCGGCAGGCGACAGACGCGAGCGAACTAACGATAGAAGCACTGTGCTTGACTCAGTCTTTTTCCTGGCACATTATAACTCCACCGGCTGATTCGTAACCGTGCGTGATTCAGACGGCCTAAAGCATGTGGGGATTCCGCGCAATGCATGGATTACGCCTCATGCAACCATGAATATTGGGCCATGTGGTGCGAATGAGTCCCGACTTGAGATATGGTACACGACATTGCCGTTGTTTCCCGTGCTCGCAGCTGTATCTCAATCAACCAAATACAGTTTTATGTTCGCAACAGCAACGATCCCCGCGGTATCGAGTTGTGACGGGTAGCCCTTGATTTAGGTCATCCAAAACGGATGGTGCCACAACATCAGACCAAAGGGGAGTTAATTTTCAGTTATTGAGCAAATTACTTAGTTCTCGCTAATAGATCTGCCGGTACGCGCCTGACACGTGCAGGACAGAGACAGGGCCCTGATCAGCCACTAAACCCCACTGTCTTCTACAGATTACTTGACTCGGTCTCGCTTTTGCAACCTGAAAAGCGTGGGAAAGGAGACTGAGGCCGATTATGCGCATGCTCATCTCACTACTGCCAACCTATTTATATCGCCTTAGCTGTCGGGACTACTTGGCCTTTGAGTAAGGGACACCTGTAAGAAGAAAACATATAACAGCCATCTAATGATAGATAGAGCTTTTACGTGATGAGCCCCTGACTCAACTGATAGAGAAGTTAAATGGCCGACATAACTGAGGATTAGGTGGAGGGTCTCCCATACCCGGATTTGAGGTGTGGTTGTCTGAATGTAGGTAATGAGTCAAAAACGACCATTTCACCCACCCTTGTTTTAACCAGTAATTTGTCAAGATTGTCAAACAATGGACTTGTGAATCATCGACACCGATTATGAAGCATCGAATGGCGTCAACGACCAACAGGCTACAAAGGAGGGACTGTATGCTGGCTGAAATATATGCTAAAGTCATATATGTCAGCTGGGAAAGATGGAAATATTTAGTCCCCAAATGTTTGGTGCCAGTTCCCTAGCTCTCCGTCCGATGTAGTGTGAGTGTGCCAAGGAGGAAACTTTATAAACGTACGTAAAGAGCAATGCTTGCGTAGATTTTGTGTTTATAAGCAATCGTCGTATACTGATGCTCTGCTTGGTTTGACTGCCGTTCATTCCATTTTTTGCACGCCGCCTCCAACTCACAGGCCGACTGATACGTGACTCATCCGAGTGTAGGGCCTTGTGGAACTACGTTCTTAAAAAGGCTGACGCCAATATTGCCATTTTTGTCCCAAGCGAAAGTGCGCCCAGTATCCAGGGTATGCATGGTTCCTAGGATCAGGTGGTCTCACCTCATTACTGCTAATCGATATTTGCGAATACAGTGAGTGACCGATCTCATGAAATGTTGGCAGAAATGCTGAAATGCGTTTTCGATTAGGAAGGATTACTTGGTCGCGGTTGTAATGCTGATTATCTTGCGGCATAATCTTATAACATTTAGGACTTGGCAGGATGTCAGCTTTTGAATACACTGCTTCTCAATCTCCTGTAGAAACCGAACTCGGTAAAAAGTGACTACTTAAGTAGCATGCATTTTCCCCATTGATTTTCGATGATCTTGCAAATTCAAATATATTTGATAGAAACCACGAACAAAAATAAGCTTTCTTTCAGTCAGTTAATAGAGAATCACGTCTTTATATTTTATACTCAAGAAAGGGGTATAGTCCGGTTTCAAAAAAGGTTTTAAATTGAGGAGTAATTTGGAGCCTGATAATTCATTGCATTAGCGCTTAGTGATTTCAGATTACAAGGTGCATGACTTCCGAGTAAAGAAAATAACATATCCTTCTACGTCTTTAAGAAGATATCATACAGAGTCCATAAAATTTCGCAGTGGATACGGACTATGTTGTACATTTCATGAGGAGCTGTGGTAGACGGCGAGGTACGATGCTATGCGAATCGACATCGCGGGGTCTTAAAAAATCTCATAATTAGAAACTTTTTAGAACCTAACTATACTCCTTCCTTGAGTATAAAATATAAAGAGGTGATTATCTATTAACTGACTGAAAGAAAGACTATTTTTGATCGTGGTTTCTATAAAATATATTTGAATTTGCAAGACCATCGAAAATCAATGGGGAAAATGCATGCTACTTAAGTAGTCATTTCTATCGAGTACGGTTTTTACAAGAGATTGACAAGCAGTGCATTCAAAAGCTGACATCCTGCCAAGTCCGAAATGTTATAAGATTATGCCGCAAGATAATCAGTGTTACAACTGCAACCAAGTAATCCTTCCTAATCGAAAACGCATTTCAGAATTTCAGTCAACATTTCATGAGATCGGTCACTCACTGTACGTGTAAAGGCTGGTTTCCCAGTTTGGTCACAAGATATTTGCAATGATCTTCCATTAGTAGAGGATTTTTCATTCAAAGGATGACAAAGTTAAAGTCAGTACTGTTGTGAACCATGTCCTATTGTCAGCCTATCGCCCATTGTCCACACTCTTGCCGTAACTGACCTACAGAACAACCTTATTAGAGTGCGAAGTATTCGGTTGTGTGAAAAGTCCTTACGGGAGAATAAGTGGTGCGAAAATGGTCAGACAAGGAAGAGAGCAACTTATTAGCACGCAAACAAACGTTAGCTATACCTGGGTTTGGGTATGGGTCTTCTGTAATCCAGAGTGCTCCTCATTGGCCGCCGCACAGTGACTGTGGCGGTTGCTTTTCCATCCTTCCCATTGGTGTTACTGCCGTTGCTGTTTTCTGCGGCCTCTGATATCCTGCGGATCACAGTCTCAGTGAAGCGGTCACCTAGTTTGCCACGACTACCGTTGCGACAGCCATCACGAGAGGGCTCGGCTCCCGCATCCTCCTCGTTCGTGATTGTCCGGTCAGTGCTAACAGTGGGCTTCACGCGAGCACTCGCGTAGGCGACTCGAGCACGCGCGAAAGGCGGCAGGCGAGGGATTCGCGGAAGTAGGGGTTCGGAGACCTGTACTGCCGGTGAGGGGGCTCGCTGCTCGGGCGGGAAACTGCGACGCAGGAGGGAGGTCCCGTCCAATGCAAGGGAAGGCGAGGCGGCGCCGTGGTCTGTGCTAATCGAAACGCTCGCGGTGGACACAGCTACCCGGCCAGACCTGCAGAATTGCAAAAGACGAAAGCAATTATAATGTGACACAGCAGTGAGTAGCAAAGGTAGCCGGACGACCTCTGTCCCTCCGTTGCGTCGAGTGCGTTCGTAGGTCGAATGATAAGTCAACTGAACATTGTGCTATTGATATCTGATATTGCAACTACATGTCTCAAGTCTCAAAGTTTTTTGTTTTATTTTAGCAAACTGCTTTCTGGAAATGTTCAACTACTACAGATGCGCTTTCTCATGAAGTGCTAACCGAAAATCTGAAATGTATTTTCGATTCGAAAAGATTGCTTAATAAGAATCGCACCAGTAATCGCCGTGCAGCATAATCCCAAGATGTTCCAGTCACGCCAGGATGCCTGCTTTTGAGCGAGTTTCCTTCCGGTCGCCTGTGAAAACCCCACTCAGGATAAAAGACTACTTAAGTAGTATGAATTTTCGACTTAACTTCCATGACCCTATAAATTTAAACATATTTTAAAGAAAACATGCACAACAAATGGCATAACAACCCTACCTATGCAGTCTTTTTGAATTAAAAACAGGCGGAGCCCCACTTGACTGCTGCCATACGGCTAGCTTACTAAAACATTTTTAGTCAACATAACAGTCATAGCCACTCGCTGATTTGGCAAGGGAAAGAGACGCAAGCAGAGCTCGAAGCATGCGCGGGGAGGCGCGTGTGAACCGATGCTTGGTGAAACCGAAGATGGCGTTTACATACTCCACGCGACACAGTCATTCACTGGATTAAGATGATGAGGAAGGTGCAATCAGAACTCGAAGGCCGCGTGTTAATTCGCAGTGCATGGTCACTATGGTGGAATCGACAAAGTTCTAATCCACCCGAACAATGCCATTAACAATCCTATTTAGCCACCCGCTGGATTAAGATAATAAGGAGGGCGCAAGCTGAGGTCGAAACACTCGCAGGGAAGCGCGTGTGAGCTGATATCTGATGTAGCCGAGGATGGCGTATAAGGATTCCCCAACTCGAGCCACAGACACTCGCTGCATTAAATGTGTAAGGAGGGCGCAACCACGTGGTATATGTAAGGTTGGCGCAATCGCATCTACAAAAATTGTTTAGGAAGCTAGTTTTATGATATCAATCAAGTGCGTTGCAGGATGAAACCTCGCTCAAAACACATTTCAGAACATCAGTCAACATCCCATGAGACAGCACATCTATTGTACACGGCTGCAAGAATGAAAAATAAACGAAACACGGGAAGGTCGCTTTGCACGGCGTGCTCAGAATGACCAGTTCATATAAACAAACGGAAATTTCTGAGCCACATACTCATCACAGGATCACTCTCCTGAGTATATACGATTTGCTGTGTAGCCCTAACAGAGTGGTAGGCCAGGAGGAAATAGGTCCACCACAGTGGTCAGAGGAAAGCAAACAATGCATTTGCATAGCTGGCGTACGTTCTTGTAATAACTCGGAGGCGAGCACCAGGGGCGAATTCGGAGTTCCAGCCTGCCTCTTTAAAAATATATTTTTTAACGTGTGAGTTTCCATATTCCCTGAAATTCGTCGTGTGGAAGCGCAGTTATTTTGTTCACCGATGCAAAGGTAAGTCTGCTATTTCTTATCGGGCATATTTCGTCCTATATATAAAAAACAGAAGTCTTTGGAACAGCCACGCAGAGGTCCGGGTGGCGGATGCTTGAAGGTCGTAAAGCAATGATTGCCTACGCGCGATGCAAAAGCCCTGCGGTGACGAACGAAAATAAAGACAATGGCTTTGGTCGCACAGGATGTTTGGTAAAATTTGAGATCTTCGGGATTCACAGTATAAAAGTGCTAATATTTCACACTCCATGTGGTTGAGCATTTCCCGGTGGTGCATATTAGACAAGACTTCCCGCCATTTGCTCCCGTTTTAGGTCAGGAAACTTAAAAGTCATGATTCTCTTTTCCTTCCTTGCTGTGGAAGTTGATGGCAGCAAAGGGAGAGATTGACAGAGCCAGTGTGCACATCCAATATGCCCGCGGGTGGGTCATCAGATTTGGAGCTTACAGAGCGGAATTCCACTACCAAGGTGTACTTTGTTGTCGCACGTAATAGCATTTTAGGAAAAGCGACCTTTGTGGGATCGGTTTGGTTAACTTAGTTAGTACCGTTCAAAAGGCCATGAGATAACAATATACAAAATCGAATATAAACCCCGCGGGACCATGCAATATAAGCCGGAATTAAGAATATAGACCAATTTACAACGTTTTTGATTAATGCGTTGTGTACCCGTATGCTTACGCACCTAATATGGGAAAATAAATAAACCTACTCATTGATAAGTAAATTCGCACTAACATCGCGGGTATAGATGAAAACGGTTTGCGATGGAGGCAACCGCGAGTCGGTATGTGAACAGAGCGTGGAACGCCAAGGATCTGCGCATCCCACTCTGAAGTTTCTTCCTACGAAGTCCCTTTTTATTGCATTAAAAAAGCACGCAACGTGGACTTCTAAACCAACAGGTCGCGAGTTCGAGGCTCGGGTGTTTCACACTTCGGGCTTGGGTATGGTTGGCTGACGACGGCTAATGAGCCAGAAATGGCCATTCCAGTCTCCTTTGTCTTTGTCGGTAATGCCATTCTGCCTATATATACTAAACATTTAAGAACATCAAGCTTTATCACCTAAAAGGTTACTACTACCACCATTCCAATATCACAGATGATCTTCGGTCATAGTTCAGGGAAGTACATATATCCGTGTCCGACCAGAATGCCACAAACAGATCCCAAGAATTGTCTGAAAGTCATTATAAAAGTAATAAGAAAGATACCACGTGGCCTTTCGTCACACTGCACGGCAAGTGCTTTCTGTATTAGCAAGATACTCATGAGGTTGTGGCCAGAACGGATTGTGTTCATCCCCGGAATGCAAAACCGAATTGGCCAACTAGGGGAGCGCAAATCGGATAGTGAAACTGAAGTAAAAATCATTAAATACGTGGATAACGAGATCCTTCAGTACAAACGGCTGATGATCTAACTGGTAAGCAGGTCTTTTAGAAAAAATGACATAGAAGTAGCGTCACTTTACATAACAGAGAACGGACTGAGCATTTCTGTTTCATTTGCTGTCGTGAGACAGCCGTACCTCTACCTTGCGACGGGCTCTCCTGGACTGAAAACCAAGAACTTTTGTCACTAGGCGCTAAGTCAAGCAGACTACCATTAAACTAACAGCGAGCGTACTCTCGGGAGCGATCAGGGACACTACAATTTACGTAGGAATGGTTGCCACCCAGACTGCAGGAGCGAGCACGAACAAACCCGTTTTGTCTGGGAGCTTCAGTTTAGGGCCGACGGAGGTAGTCACATAGTGAAGGGTATCCAACGGTATCGAAGCATAAGGGACAGTAGAACGGAGACTGGGGTGATCATTTTCATTTCCAAGCTGATTGGTGACGGCAAACAGGTCAAAATTCATATTTTACTCTCCATTGACTCTGTCAGTAAAACTTTCCATTCCGTTACCATGCCGCCGCCTGTTTGGGCTAAGCACTCGAGCTCCCAGGTATGACTTCGTCTCCTATATTTCGCTCTGAATCAGTCACTGCGTCCAATGCCAGCATCAGTTGGTTGACCGGCTCGGACACTAAAGTGGTGCATTGCAGAGGGAAGAGAGTGTGAGGCCGACTCCCGACGCATATTCATCATTATAAACAATCTGCCAAGCTTGGAACCATCACTAAAAGTCGTAGCTTTAAGGATTACCAAATTACTATTCAGCTCAGACGTCGCGGTCAACTCAGTGTGCGTCTGTGTGGTATGGTCGACTGGTGGACTGAGAGTCAGACTGCAATGGCTTCTTCTTAATGTGGCCCCTATGGCACTTCTACTCAGCGGGATCCGAGCCGATGTTGGGGCCCGCGCCAAGGTGTGTGTTTTCGCTGTGCCAGCCACCAGTCCACTCTCCCCCTTCTGGCTCTCTTGACTCTGTCATTGTGCTGGATCCAGGTGGATTAGGAGAGAGTGAGGTAGACGCTTCGCAAGCCCACCATTACTATAAACGAATTCACGCGCAGGTCACTGCCACTGCGCCAAACCTACTGTGAGGCACACGCTGGAAACCGTCGGCAACGACGGCCAAACCGTCGCCAACCAGCAATTGCAAATGCACGTCACTGTGATGTGCCTCTTAAATAAAAATCCATAAATCTGATAGTTTTGTCAAGGACGCATGTGTAGCATACGGGTGGTAACGCATATGACTGGCGTTTAGATGTTTAGGGGAAGCCTGTCTCTTGGTAAAGTTCATCACTATTCACTTATGTAGCAATCAGGAATGACGTTAAGTTTTTCTTGTTCCCTTACCAGCTGTCCAAGGATCTTTAAATATTTTGTACACTTCCTCTTGCCTTTAAATTAAGCTGCACATTTTTTAAAATTTTCGTCTTCTTATCTTTGACTTTCTCCAGATTTGCCAGACAATTATTAACAATGCCACAGTATTTGGCCAGCTAACCAGACGCTCAGTCAACGTAGATCCTACCTATGAGGCCGCCAACGGCAATCTTGCGATGAGGAAAGATCGACCGGAAGTCAGCTAGAAAAGTCAGTTTGTCCCATGTCTAATGATGCGCCTGGGTGTAAACGAGAGCAGATGAATGAATAAAGTAATGCTTACAATGACCAAATTCTACTCTTCTGCTTACGGACTGCGTTGAAACAAGTCAAACACGAATCAAAATCAATAGACCTGCATTCACACATAACTTGATACAAAAATTGTTGAAATATCAGTCGACGGGGACAATACTTCAGTGTTGATTGATACGAGGTGGCGGAGTAAATTGGACTACTTTGCGGACAAGGGGCTGCCGACAAAGACAAGGTGGACCCGGATGGCCGTTTCTGACTTATTGTCGTTCATCAGACAGTCTTGCCCAACCGCAATTTTGAAGGCACCTGAGGCTCTAACCCGTGTTCTTTTTGTCATTAGTCCAATCCTCTTACCACTAAGCCACCGGCTCGTTGTTCTATCGGTTGCGATCGGATATATTAAATATGGTAGGAACGGCTCACTGATCGCTTTACGGGACATACTCGTCCTGTTGTATATATATGTGTGTATATCATTAGGAGGCAGAGGGAGGGGCATTTGAAAATTCGAATTCACGAAATTTATTTGGCTTCAGTGCAGGTCTTACGCGAACACCAATGACGGAGATTGCTTCTGAAATATGAACTAAGCCATCGGTAACAGCTTAACGCCCACTGAGTACACGGGTGCGACCGAGTGCAAACGCAACTTGGAGGACAATTACGAACAACGCAGACGACATCCGTGGTCGCTTATGCCCAGGCGACAGTACCAGAAGGGAATGATATTTGTCATCATGACAACGACCACCCTCCCCGCAGTGCGACCCGCGCAGGCAGCCCTGGAAACAACGCTACCCTTAAATGACGCGAGGCGGGGTGCTACATTTAACTTGACGGGGGTTTGCATGATTTCGAAAAGTCAGGACGTAGGAAATATGGCCCTGTTACGCGCCTGTGCCTCCACCCTGCCTCTCAAAAACAGAGTTCTGTCAGCGGCCTGCTAAATAAGGCTGAAACTTGCTGCTACCACGAAGTCAGAAAATAGGAAGAAAGTACCTTCATGGAATAATTTTGCCGAAATTGGTAACGTCCTGCATAATGAAACAGGGCGTGAAGCGTTAAAAGTCCAAAAAGACATTTTTATAATCGACAATCTGGTGAATTCTCCCATACGCGTAGTGTATCAGGACTGACCAAATATCAGATAGAGGTGGCGCACAAACCAACTGCGTTAATCACTAGGCTTCTACACCCCTACTGACAGGATTAACTAGGCCGACAGAAAAAAGCTTTCTTTACATAATTCCATGTATCAGTTTATTGTGGTCAAACCGAAAGACCTGCCTCCACCCGTGTGTATGCAAATCACCCAGTTGTGAGGAGACAGCCATATAACCCCCATAGGGAAACACGAAAAAAACTCACAACGTTCACTTTTAAATGGCAAGAAAAGGCTGCGAATTCTCGGAGGGAATGCTGAGATGAGATATGCAACAATAGGCGTGCCGATTTAAATGCTACGTACGAAAATCTCGAACACACGTGAAAACAAATGCAGCCAATCCCGACCAGTTTACGGACTATGATTGGCGTGTATTGGTGTAAACTTTCTTGTTAGACATTATTTAATAGTTGGCTGACGTTGTATACAGCCAATCAGTTTAACAACTAACTGAGGAACTAGTCCCCGGGATTTAAGAAATACATGGTCTATTTCCTTTGCAAATACTTGGACTTATTTTTAAATATACAGTAGGTGGGCTAACTCATGAAACGTCAACCGAAATTCCGAAATGTGTTTTATTTTCGAAAAGATTAATTAAGTAGGGTTGCAAAGGTAGTCAGCCTGCAACATACTTCTACAATATTTCATTTATCACAGGATTCCGGCTTTCGAATGAACTTCCTTCCTGCAAAAACTATACTTTGTAAAAAATGACTACATAATAAGCATGCATTTTTCTCATTGATTTTCGATGCCCCTAAGCGTTCAATTATATTTCATGGAAACATGCCTAAAAATATCCATTATTTTGCTCATTCGGTAGATAATTACGTCTTCTTCTATTTTTATACTTGAAGGAGGGACATAATTCGGTTTTAAAGAAGTTAATAATTGTGGGACTTTTAAATACCGTGAAATGACCGTTCATAAATCGTCATATCTCTGCATTTACCAATGTGGCTTGTAAAATTAACAATATGGATCAAATCCACTGTCTAATTTTATGAGCCCCCTTTTGGGGTCCCCTTTAGTACCGCAGAGAAATGTGTGGTTTTCCGTACGCGGAAAATATACGGCTTGTAGTTTGGAAACCCCGAATCCAAGTGTGAAGGTGGAGTAGGTTCAAAATTACTCGGGAATGGAAAGTTTTTAAAACGCGAATTATACCCTTCCTTCGAGTATAAGCTTGGAAGAAGACATGATTTTCTACCGAATGGGAAAAAGAATGAATATTCCTTTGCATGTATCCCATGAAATATAATTGGACATTCAGGGGCATCGAAAATCAATGAGAAAAATGCTAATTAAGTACTCATTTTTACAGAGTGTAATCTTTGCATGCAGCCGGAAGGAAGTTCATTCGAAAGCCGGCATCCTATGGTAAATGAAATATTATAGAATTATGTTGCAGGCTAACTACCTTTAAAACGTTACTTAATTAATCTGTTCAAAAAGAAAACGCATTTCGGAATTTCGGTTGACAGTTCATGAGTTAGCCCACCTACTATACATATTCGAAATCCAAATTGTGGTTCGCTGCCTCCTAGGTTTTCCAAACAGTATTTAAAACGTGTTCCTCAGTCCGTCTTTTATCTAAGAAATAACGGGCAGAAGAAGAACGGCACCAAAATCCAATTACGGAGGGTTAACTTCAAGAAACCATTACCGAGGCTAATTCTGATAAGAGTAATCACGAAAAGAACTTAAAAGGTAAGACGATGTCATCCTAATTGCAATGTTTTGTAGGAGCGAAAGCTATTACTCACGTATGTATCTGGTTTTTCATGAAGGAACTTCGCTTCTCCATATTGACTTGCGAATAACATGCTTAATATTTCAGAAAGTTCAGCGAATATCCCCATGTTACAATTGAAAAGTCAATTTGGCGAACACGCGTTTTCGGTAACTCTTCATCAGGCCAAAAGGGTTACATAGAAGTTTAAGTTATGCGAAGTTACATGGCTTATAAGTGATTCGGGGACAATTAACATCCATCCACTTCAGAAAGTAATGATTCAGCTAGAAGTAAAACGACTGGCAAGCCAAATTACGACAAAGAAGGAGCAAACCCAGTAAAAAACGTTTGCTGTTACACGATTCCCCAGATTCGTGGAGGAAGATCCATACCCGAACTCTCGCACCAATACCCATCAGATTTGAGAATCGGTCGATGCTTACTGCTTCCTGCCTCGTAATGCAAGTCGGCTGTGGCAAACGTCCAGCGAGGAGCATCAGATATTTCAAAAACTTGCCTATGGAAGCCACGCTTTTTGATCCACAATGAAAGTCGATGCCAGAAAGGTTTTGAAGTAAATTACAGGTGGTAAGGAACTAACCATATTTTTAGTAGAAAGAGCAGTCGTTAGAGATTTGGACCTGTTTACCTACTTGGTACTTAACACCCGATCGTGATCCTGACAAGGTGCGTAAGCGGCAAAGTTACTAAAGGTGGCCCCTTTACCCTCTTTCACAAAAACTGCTGTGACTTTCTCATTCAAACGGTGTTTGTCCCTTTGTTTCAAGACCACGCTAAATATGCTTAGACACCGAGTGGTAAGTGAATTCGTGGCAAACTACCAAACCGAACTAAAACTTGGTCTGCAGGAACGATGCATACAAGTACAACGACCGAACGTTTCCTTCTGCTAAGGGAGTCATGTCCAAAATTCAGTTACCCAGAAACCATACTTCCGGTTGATTTCTTAAACTATATCACAAATTCACTTTTTTCCTATCAGTACTGTGGACTTACAAACACTGGCTTGGAATCGATGAGGCTAAGGTAATGCATGCTATAAGATAACATCTCAGAAACCAGTCCTGTTAGCCTTATAGTACAGTTTGGCAAACCGAAGACACAACGTAGATGTTCCCAACTCCTAGAAAAAAACATATGATAGTGTGAAATTTACCTTAGCCTCAAAACGATCACAGGTTTTTCGAGTCGAAAGTCTTCATATTTTGCGGAGACACGACTGTCTGATAAGACTCTCTCCCCTCCCCCCCATGTAAGTAGTAAGTCAAGCACTTGGCCTCCACGTGACGATAAGTGTTTGGAAAATGCAAGAAGTAAAACAACACAGGTGAGATTTGACTTCTTTTTGAACTAAATGCTGTAGCAAGTCCCTTTATTAGGGCGGCGTAGGTTGCAGTGCCACATCACGAAATGAGAGCATAAATATCAGGCTTAATGGCTTTTAGCAGACAGATCTGGCACCAGTCTTTAATTTTATTAATATACCCTATAGTTCGGTGAGCCGTCAGTCCATATTTTTGTCGTAAATTAATCGCTTCCATATGTTCGCATTCCTAGTAGGTCTCAAAGAGAACTCGCAAATTACTCCGTAGGCTTTCAATCTCTATGCCTGCTAATCACTACCGCGCGCACTTTTAGACAAATAAAGGAATCACCCTTACCATTGACGCAGCTAAGGCCTGATTGACGCCAAAGCGAATTGTACTCTAGGGGACTGTTAGGTGTTACACTCTGAGGACGACATAATTGTTAACGTTATTGTGATAGAAGGGGGCCTTAAAACGTCCTTATCACCAAGCAAAAGATTCCCTGGATTTCTATTAAAACAGAAATGTGCCACCGTCCTATAGGATATTACTAACCTACTTAAATACGAGGGACAAGACGGCTGGCGGTATGTTTGACTTGGTAGAAGGAAACGTATAAAACTTTGAATATTAAATAAATCCTTGCCGAGGTTAGTCCCGTACTCAAAGAAACAGTCTTTATCAAAAGC
Source organism: Spirometra erinaceieuropaei (assembly GCA_902702965.1). NCBI lineage: Eukaryota > Metazoa > Platyhelminthes > Cestoda > Diphyllobothriidea > Diphyllobothriidae > Spirometra > Spirometra erinaceieuropaei. The sequence goes on from CACRXP010000004.1 coordinate 3,824,686, forward strand.
AGAAAACAAGTTTGGTTATTTGACCTGCATTTTAAAATTCTTTCGACGCAGAAGCGAAAGCTTCAACGAACCTAACGCCGTTCAGGAGTCTCTAGTCAGGGACTGAATTTGAGAACTGAAGACATCTTGAACATCGTCCAAACACTATACGGCATACAAATAAAACTCAACTTCCGCCACGACTGGATGTATTCTCGGAAGAATTCTTTAGCCGGAAGACCGCAGGTATGACTTACTTTTGTCAAGAGCGTTTTCACAGTATAGCAATTACTTTGCAAAAGCGATTAACACAAGTGCCAGGGACAATACCAACTGCGATATGCCCATTCAACAGAAGTATGCAGAGTTCAAAATCCGTCAAATGAAACAAAGATACTTTTCGGTACAGTATTATCCGGCTTGTGCATTTCTATGGTAAATAGGTATCAGGGCGGAAATTGGGGAAAGAGAACAGGTAGCACCTTAGGTAAGCGTTTGCTGAATCCCCTGAATCCTCCTAACTGAAACAAAGGCACCGCGCCGTTTCTCCTTCCGGATGAAAACCAGCCTGATAACGCTTATAAAATAACGCACGTACATAAGTATCGTTCATTCAGCTCGAAAAATAGGGACTGGTAAATACTTCCAGTTCCATCAGACAAAAACGAGAGTCCTTTGGAATACAATTGTTAAAGGGATATGGCTACAAACCAGAAGTGTGAGAATTCGAGTTCCGTCAAATAATACGGTAAAAACATTTTTCTTCAAATAAGTAGTTAACCTGCGGGCTTGTATGGATGACGGCAGGTTCGACTACCCATTCGCAGAGGATATTTATGGCCTACTTGTGTCTTCCCACAGTCATCAAAATAAATAATAGGATGCAATTGTGTCTCTCCAGAACTGCAAAGTGTGTTGGGCGTGGTGGACATCAGCTTCCTAATAGAGGTTCATATGAATAGTAATGAAATTGAGATTGCCAGATGACATAACAAAAGGAGACGAAGCGTTCACCGGGAGGAGTTTATTAAAGGTCTGACGTTTCGAGTAGTTGCTTCGTCTACCCATCTTCAGAGACTAGGAAGTTATACGCACAGCACTCCTTATATAGACCACTTTGTTTGGCGCGTGGTTCAACAATGCCGCCTGTGTGGCTGCATCCGACCCGCATGTCACCATGACCCGAATCGCCCCCGCTCTGGTCGGCGGAGGAAATAGTTGACGGTGCGATTGTCCCACGCCGTAACTACTCCCCGTCAAGGGGGGGGGAGGCAAATTGATGTGGCGGTTGACAGAGCAGTCGGTGGACATCCAGGCTTCTTGCACCTGCCTTTACATATGATCATCGCCTCGGCCCAAAATCTCAACGGTCTCAAAGTTGAAGATGTGTCCCATTTGTGCGACATGGGTTGCTACCTCCGACTTTCGGTCTAATCTTCGCACAGCCAACCTTTACTCGTGCGTTCGCGTTTGCAGTCGTCGGCCGGTTTCACCAACGTAGTTGCACATCCCGTAACTGCACTGAAGTCGGTATACAACGGCCGACATCTCCTGCATAGAGATCGGGTCTTTTGGCCGCGTCACTTGCTGGTGGATTGTTGAGTCAGGCCTGTGAGGAACTCTTATTCTGAATGGCACGAGGGATCTAGCCATGGTTTCGGAGAAATCCTTCACGTACGGAATGCTCCGCCACGATTTTGGCTGACTGTGTTCTTCACTCCGCTTCCTTTGTTGTCTTCGGCTCCGTTCATCGAATGCCCGCGGATAGCCGTTGGCTCTGAAGAGTCCTTGGAGGAGCTTCATCTCGTTAAGTTTGGCTGCTGGCGTGCTGCAACGAGTTTCCGCTCGTCGGTATAGTGTGCGCACATGGCTTCGTCTGTGTTGAAGTAAGTGGTTGTTGTTGTTATTGAGTACTTGCAGTGTGTTCGCTGATTTTCTGTAAACTGACGTCGCCAGTTTGCCGTCTGGTTAGCGGCAGACAAGAACATCCAAGAATGGCGGTTTGTCCTTCACCTTCTCTTCTATCGTGAACTGTAGGCCGGAAATGATTGAGTTCAGTTGCTCCCGTAATAGTTAATCTTATTCCGATCGATGACTAAGAAGGTAACTTCAACGTAGCGCGCCCAAAACTTGCGTTTGTACTCTTCTCGAGTTTTTTCCTAACCGCCTTGGCAATGACCCTGGATATTAGTGAACCCATCGGTATCCCATAATTTACTCATATGTCAGTGAACTATGATAATGTAAGGACGAAGTCGTTGCTCAAGTGGATCGGACTCTAAGTGTTAAATGGTCGACTAAACGTTCGCTTTTGGTTAACAATACCGAGCTTTAAAACAAGAAAATCCGTTACTGTGGCGTGAATACTCAAGTGTTAAGTTCAACAGGACCGGCTGTCGTCGGGTATCCCAAAATTCCTCTTATATTAAGTCAAAAATAATAAATTTGGCTGGATAATATTATTATTATCTCGGACGGTTGCGATAGAGTTGTCTATCGATGATAATGCAAGAGCACCCTACAAGGTTACGAGTTGTTACATAGGGGCAATTAGAGCTAAGATCCAGTATGCCACAAATTTTTATATTTTTTTGCTGCCATCTATTTTCGACCGCTGTTCATTCATGTGTTGGGTCCTCGAAGTCGCCTTCTCTCGTTGTATTAATTAACCAACGTGAAGGCATAAGACTCCATGCGCGCAGCCCGTTTAAGCTTAGAGTGAATGCAAAGGGGAAAATCGAAAAAATCCGAGATGGTTTGGCGAACTAATCATTGAATGAGACATTCTGCAACGCAAACAAAAGATGCAACATGATAATCATAAAACTGCCCAAAACGAACATCCACTAAAAGAGGATATGGGAAGGCCTCACCCTTGTGGTAGATTATTGTGGAACGGGCGTTCCTCGAATTCTCGACCACGGTCCTGATGAGGAGTTGGAGATAGCTTATTGAGGGGTATCGTCGGCGACTCGTGTGGTTGGAGAACCCCGTCATTGTCTTCGCTACTGTCATCACAATCGTGGGAGAGGACAGCAAGATCATAGGCCTGAACGACCTCCTCGTCTTCATTGTCCGGATGAACACCTACCATGCGGCTACGAGGATAGGAACTGGCCAGCGTGCCTAGAACTTCTTCTCCGTCTACGCGAAAGTCGCCGTTGACATGGCGATTTTTGTTGCGCTTTCGGATTAACTTGATTCGATTTAACTGGTCTCCTTGCGTTAGAGTCGGTGTCGATGGAGTCTGCACTCTTTCTGCATCTATGACTGTGGGAGGGGTGAAATAGGGTTAAGGAGGCACATAAAACTTCCTCAAAAATTCGACATAAGTGGCGAAGTTTAAATCTTCAGACAAGATTTTTCCATTTTGCAGCTGTGTACCTTATCAATACGCAAAAAGAGAAGTCCTTGGAACCGGAATAAACATGCGTGAGTTCTTGAAAGAACAGTACAATAGCTGTAAAGCTTACTGATTTAAACGCATACAATTATGTAGTAAAGCCTGCAAACCATGCTCCTAAACTATTAATAACATACTGTATAGGCTTGATGTTCAAAAATAAGTTATCGTTAACACCGGAAACAAACGGAGCAGGGGTGAGCAAAGTATTATTTTGAACTCTTGACTTTCAAGAGGATCATGACCTTGGGAATAATCTCCCTTATGAATTACTTGTACACAAAGCTGTCTTCATATTTAACTGTCAAGAAGGCAATTATCGAAATTTGTGTCAAAAAGAGGTCTGCTGAAGTCGGCTCTAAGTCTGACAGGCCAGCAACATCAGTAACTCTAAAAGGCGTTGAAATTGTGGAGTGCACTGTGATGGCGGATCACATGGTGTCGTGCCAGACGCTTAGCGCTGTGGGCATGGATTGCGGCTGAGCTGAATTTGTTTGCCATGAACAAAATCTGCAGGCATTGGGTACCGGTAATGATGAAACATGAAATGAAGTACAGATCCGAGGTCCAGAGATTTTTGGGCCATGTAACACCCACTGAAACATATTTTGGTGGTGGCCTGTAGCAGGGGACAAGACCTGGATTCTGCAAGATCGAATTAAAGTAAAGCAACTAGCTATACACCCGAGATATTCTCGTTTTCCGACAACCAATAAATGTTCGAGCAAACAGGCCAACGATAAAATCATTTTGGCGGGCCGATCAGTATTAACTGTTAGCCTAACGTGACTCAGTTTTGAGATAAATATAGGACGTTTATGCGAAGCATTTATCGGAAAGTGACGAGGAGGGCTGTTGACCGCTCTCCACATCCTGCACAATGGCAACGTTACTGGCCACAAGAAATGGTCTGAGGAGGTGATACTGTAAGGCTGTGGAGTTAAGTAGGGTTACTCGCGCTATGACTGCGACTTCGCATGTTCCGCAAGTCCAGGAACCACGTCCACTTGAGGTACAGTGAGGGTGTCGATAAGCTCAAGTTAGAGGCAGAAATAGCGCTAGGCAGGCAGGAGAACTTCCCCTACTGAGTGGCATCGAATATTTTGGCGACGAGTACAGAGGCATAGAGGTGTCTTCATGACTGTGCTAGAATAAAGTCAGTGAGATTTAATTCCATTCGGAAAGCTCGGATTAGGGTAGCCAGTTGAATTATCGACGTTTCTGATAGCACAGGATCGCAAAATATCCACTTCAGGAAAAGGCTATTAACCTTCACAACGGGACCACAAAAGTAGAGTTCGAATGCACATGCGTGGGATACCACAGAGATGGGAGGATATCGGGGCGGATGTTTTTCTGGCCTATTCCCCCGTTATTCAATTCGCCTTGAATAACGGCAGAACGGGCCACCTGTGTACGGGATGATCTGTTCGTGACCCCAGTCACGCTATACGCAACTTGTTTGGTATGAGAATTCAACGAATCCGTTCTCGCCCATTTTTGTCTGACTCTCTATGCAGGAAAAGACAAGAAGCGACGCTAAGAGGTTAAGGAAGTACCCGGTTCGGATTCATCCATGCTATCTTTAGTTGGAAGCACCCGAGGACAAAATGTGACATTTGCGATATAAATTTACGGAATCTCACTGCGCGAATGATCCACAGACTACATTTAACTAATGCGTCGTCAGCAACGCCGACTCTAATTCAATCAATGTCTAACCCCTGGTAAGTATCTGTTGGGTTAGATTGGGATTGTATTCCCACAGAGATAGGCGCCTGCGTGTCTCCTTAGTGTCCCAGAGCGAACCTGTTCCAACGATCGGCAGAGATCATGCGAAACATTTGATGTCTCAGTTTTCTCGTGCTTTTGTCAGTTTACTTTTCGTTTTGTGAAGGAGACACGATCACTGGGGCAAGGGCTTTATTCGCTTGACGTTTTGAATGCCTGTTCAAACGCATCATCAGGGACAAAAGCAGATACAGATGCTTTCGCCTTTGATGATGGGTTCAAGCAGGAATCCGAAACGTCAGGTGAATAAAACTCTTGTTTCAGCGGTCGTGTCTCCTTCTTCACGACTGCTTCCTGGGACTCGTCTCTTTATTTTTCGTTTGTTTGCTTTGCGACCTGGTACGTGACCATCTGCTCGTGGTCTGCGCTAGGAAGTTAAAACGAGCCGTCTGTAATAATATCCCTGAGGAGGCGTTGCGGACGAATAGAGCTGTAATCATCAATTTTCGAGTTAGTGGGATCAATCCGTCGTCAAACAAACAATGAGAAGATTTGATAAGAGCACGGTGAATTTTAGGTATATGAATGATACTCAGGCGGTACGAACGACCGGGGGACAGGAGAGGGACACAGCGATACGACAAAGACGGACGGAGAATGGCCAGAGAGTGCGATTTCTGATTGTTAGACGCGGGCTGGCTGTTTCTGCTTTAGGATGGACGCACAGGATCAATCAGAAGTTCGGGCGGGCTCTCGCAGTAGTGCACACCCCTGGTTTACATGCCCCGGAAGTGGAATCCGCGTTAGAGTACAGGCCTCCCGAAATTTTTTAACATTACTAGTATGGTCAACAATTCCGCTGTCCCTCAATTGAGGTGGTAATCGCTTTCAGGATTATTTGACAAAAATCAGGAACAGAATGCACGCCGACGAGCAGCTGACTTTTACCAGTTGTCGTAAGTCTCAAATCGCCAGCCTGTATGGCCACCGTAAGTGAAATAACGTTGAACGTGTGGAATATTGGTGAAAGGCGTTCGATTACGGTCCTCTAAATATGGGACCATTTACTTTAGGATGCAGAGTTGCGGGCTATTCGCATAACAAAGTCCTTCAGCTGCCGTACGATAGCTTTAATGATTTCTCGCACAAAAGGCATAGAGCAGAAGTTCCATGGCAGCATTATTGCCGTAGGGCTGGGAACTTGTGACTGTTTCTGATGTCTCAGATATTTTCCCCCAAAAGCTGATTTGACGTCCGTTAAATTGGAAATAACCAATTAACTTAAGCCAGCTTGTGATTAGATAATCCCCGGAGGAGTAGTGAAAAGCATGGTGGAAAATAATCACCTATATAATGAATCGCAGGATGGCTGACTTCGTAGTTAATATTATTCTCAGTACAACTTTATTGTGTGCTAGGAAGAGGGATATAGTTTAGATTTACGAGACTGTTTGGCAACCGCATCGACAGACATACTGGTAGTGTTAAAAAACAGCTCTCTTTCTCGTGGGAGGTGCGTTCGTTGTTCATAGTTTTCTTCCTAATCGTAGCTAACAAAGAATTCTATGAGAAGCGAAAAGTTTGCACCAATAGGCGTCCATTGCATCCCGACACCTGGTTGGCTGAGTTAGTCTCTACGCGTGTTTGAGATTTTTGTACGTGACAGTAAAATCCGTATGCCTATCGATGCACATCTCATCTCAGCGCACCGCCTTTAGGCATTCATGACCTTTCTTTTGCTGGGCAGGTGCCAATGAAGCGACTTTTCCCCAGCGCAAATGTGTGTCCAGTGTCCAGTGCATGCATAATTTTGCTCCAAAAACGGACTGCATTGAAGACGTGCTGGACTAAAACAGGGTCAGGCTGGTTCAAGGTATGAGTTTTTCGGAATGCGCAGAGTCAGCATCGAATCGAACATACTGTTGTATATGCGTGCGGTAAGCCCTGGACATAGGATTTCATAGGTTTGGGCGGTCGACTAGAAAGGTGCATGGAAAATAGGAGAGTGAGATCAACACCGAAAAATCCATATTCACGACACAGCAGAGCATTCTTCGCTATAACAAATACAAGACGCTTGAATCTATCATGATCCGCTGATAGTCGTGACTTGGACCTCCGCCAACTGATGGGAAAACTCATTCTTTCTCAGGACTAAGAGTCAGGCTGCAATGGCTCCTTCTCAATGTGGCCTTTATGGAATCTTAACTCATGCGAGCCACAAGTCCCCGATACTGAAAGCGCCTGTCGTTAAAAGCTAGGTCCCTTTTTGGTGCGCATAGGAGAGCTCATTACGTTTGCCGAGTGCCGAGTCCTCACGAACCTCCGAGTTCCTCGAGGTTATTTCGGCATTAGGAGGAACGAGTGAGCCAGAGGCGATGAAAGTTGACTTCACTATAAAAGAACACATGCCGACATCGCGACTGTTGGGCACCGATGGGGGCCAGCGTTGAGCATCGCCGCCCGCGACGAACAAGCAAACGATTATTCGTGCGCGGAGCATGTCTTGTAACCAGGTCGATGAGCGCCCTCTTACCATCATTAATACCCCCAATCACAACTGAACCCGACTAAGGTCCGATGCCCGAAGAAAACGAATTCGAAACCTAGGCGTCGCGAGCCTAGAGTCGAGTGAGGCTGGCCGGACGACAACTGACGGTTCGACAGTCGCTGTCGGCTGTCGTTGTCCATCGTGTACTCTTAAGCAGGGGGAGCAGTCATGGTGACTAGCGCGTGAATTACAGTTAGTGACCGATCTCATGAAATGTTGGCTGAAATTCAGGAATGCGTTTTCAATTAGGAAGGATTACTTAGGCGCGGTTTTAATACTGATTATCTTGCGGCAAAATCCTATAATGTTTCGGACTCGGCAGGATGTCAGCTTTTGAATGCACTGCTTTCCTATTTTCTATAGAAAGCGTACTCGGTAAAAGATGATTACTTAAGCAGCATGCATTTTTCACATTGATTTTCGATGGGCTTGTAAATTTAAATATATTTTATAGAAACCACGAAAAAAATATGCTTTTCGTCAGTCGTTTGAAAGAGAATTACGTCATCTTCATATTTTATACTCGAAGAAGGAGTATAATTAGGTTTTGAAAAATTTCCTAAGTCCCGAATAATTTGCCGCCTGATCATTCGTTGCTTTGGCGCTTTGTGATTTCAGTCTACAAGATGCATGCGTTCCGCGTAAAGAAAATTACCTATTCTTTTATGCCTCTAAAAAGATATCATGAAGTCCATAGAATGTTTCAGTGGATGCGGACCATGCTGTACATATCATGAGGAGCAGCGGTAAACGGACTGGTACGATGGCGTATGAATGGACATTGCACAGTCTTAAAAAATTTCATGATTAGAAACTTTTTAAAACCTAGTAATACTTCTTCATCGAGTATAAACTACGAATATGACGTAATTCTCTATCAAACGACTGATGAAAACCATATTTTTTTCGTGGTTTCCATAAAATATATTTAAATTTGCAAGACCATCGAAAATCAGTGGGAAAAATGCATGCTACTTAAGTAGCCATTTTTACCGAGTACAGTTTCTACAGGAAATAGAAAAGCAGTGAATTCAAAAGCTGACATCCTGCCGAGTCCGAACCACTATAGGATTATGCCGCAATATAATCAGTTTTACAACCGCGCCTAAGTAATTCTTCCTAATCGAAAACGCATTCCAGAATTTCAGCCACTCACTGTAGCTTGAAGCGGTAGTAGAATTTCACAGAATCTACCGCACTCCTCCCCCCCCCCCCCACCTGAACCAGGTGTCAAGGTAGAGTCAAGACGAACGGAGGCGGGAGAGGACACGGGTGGCTTGCACGGCGTAAACGCGCAAATGAGTGTACCACCACACCCTCTGGTCCACAAAGCACACCTACCAGAATTTTACACAACAAGAGCAGAGGGGGGTTGCTCGGATCCCATGGAGAGGGAGTGCCACAGAGACCACATTAAGAAGGATCCATTTCGCTCAGACTCTCAGTCCACTCTACATAAACACACACTAGGCTGACTGCGAGGTCTGAGTTCCATTGTCAGTTGGCAATCTTCCAAGCCACGGCGCCTTGGGCACCGTGATAGTCTCAGAGTCAGATCGCACATGTATCAGAGGAGCCAGATTGAGGAGTTCGAAAACGCGCCTTCTACTTACGTGGGAGGTATTAGTTACGAGCTAATATTATGCGATGCTGGGTGTGGTTATGGTTGTTTTAGGTGCTGGTGAAGAGAAATATGATAGCATGGTATAGCCGGCGATATTCTACCGCAGGTTTTCCTGGAGGTGCGTGTGATTTAATAGGTTCATGCGATGGCCGAATGTGCGAGGGCAGCGCGAGCTATTTAGGCGATGGCGCCTGGTATATGTTGGTACTCAAGGCACTAGTCCACAAGGCTCAGTGCGATGGATTCGCAAGTGACGGATCGGACCTATGTGTGGGGTGAACGTGCGATGACAACGTGGGCACTCCACAACCCCTGGTCTACAACATACAACGACTAGGATTTTAAATTCCAAGAAAGCAAGAGCGACGACTGGCGCAGCGGGAGTCAACCTTAAGTGTGCCCGCACAACCGGCTCGGATTCCATTAGGTTCGATAGGTTGAGGGGGTTTAGGACCGCTTTTCGTTGTGATGCTGCTAGTGATGGACGAGCTGGACGACGGGAAGTTGATTAGTATGGGGATAGGAGGGATGGTTGATGCGCAAGGTGTGTCGTACTGCGAGGTATTCTGCTGCTATGGATGCGCATGTGACCGAATAGGCCCAGGCGGTGTATGAATGTGTGTGGACATTGTTGAAAGTGACGGAGGATGCAGTGAATGTTGTGGAGGCTTCTGGCACTGCGGCTGCCGTCGCACAGCGATGAATTCGCAAGTGACCTAGTAGGCCGATGTGTGAGGTGGATATGCGATCGCAACGGGGACAGGTTATAACTGGGTCCACATCGCCGTTGGTGATTGATGGGTCGTCGTGGGAGATTTGCTCGGTGCTGGGAATGGGAGCTGTGGTGGTCGCCGAGGCGATTGTGGCAGGGATTATGTGGATGGCGGTGACCGACGGCGACGGGGCACGGGAATATTGAGCATCGGCGGTGAGGTGGTCGCCGGAGTGAATGCCGTAGGGGGTGGAGCAGGGACGGTAGGAGGGGCAGCGGCTGGGGTTGTCGGCTGGTTGATTGATCCGAACTCGGAAAGTTCGTTGACAGTGCGGGCATGTTGGGGGGAGGGGGTTGGGAGTCGGCATTGCGGGTCAAGGGCGCCTGAGACTTGTGAGCCTCCCTTTTAGTTTGGACAGCGATGATCTGGCTGGCTTCATGAATGGCTACTTCTGTCCTCACTGTTGTTTTCTAGGCCGGTCGGCACTGTGCGAGTTATTCCCCAGTTTTCAGATTGATCTAAAAACGCTTCAAGGAATGCTTCAAGGTGTCCTTGTACTGGAGGGTTTTACCTCCTTGTCAGCGAGCACCTGTGGTGACATCCCCACAGAAGAGTTGCTTTGGTAAGCGCTCGTCGTCCATTCTCACGAGGTGATCGCTCCATCGTAGTGGCATTTGCCCCAGCATGGCGCGGATGCCGAGGATTCCAGGATTTCTTCTGTTTCCCAGATCCTGTTCTGCCACCTCAGCATTAGTACCCGGCGGAGACGGGTGGGATGAAAATGATTGACTTTCCGAGCTTGTTTCTCACAGATCTCTGCACTATGCAGCAAAATGTTCAATGTGAGCGCTTTGTATATCTTCAATTGGGTGTTCAGGTGGAGATCGTGGCGATTCCATACGGAGCCTTGCAGTCGGCAGAAGGCTTGGCTGGCTTTGGAGATCCTGTGAGCCACTTCGTCGTCAATTTTAATGCAGCGTGAGAGTGTGCTACCTAGGCAGGCGAAGTTGTCCACGGTCATCGGCTGGGCGCCGTCGACGTGGATGTGAGGAACCCTGTGCGCAGTGTTGGGTGATGGTTAATGCATGACCACCGTTTTGTCCGTGCTGATGCTCAGCCCGAAGTTGGCACAGCCAGAGGCAAAGAGTTCCATGCCCCGTTTCATGTCAGCTTCTATCTCGGTGTTGAGTGGACGGTCGTCAGCCAGCGAAGGGCATGTTGTAGATAGTAGTCGCATAGAGACGCGCTGGGGCCTGCATGCGCGGGCTGTTGAGAAGATGTCCGTCGCCATGTAGGCGATGCGGATCCCGGGGATCACGGTAGGCGTCCATAAGCATGGCAGAAAGCATGAGGCTGAAGAGGGTGGGAGCGAGTACGCAGCTCTGCTTCACTCCGTTGGCCGCTGCAAATGCCTCTGAGACGGCCCCGTTGTCCGTGACCGGCGCCATCATTCCACCGTGGCGCTTACGTACCTCATGCGCGAATTGCTCGGGAGAGCCGTTCTGCATACTTTTCTACAGCGTGCCAAAGGCTTTCATCAGATCCACATGGGTATTGTAGAGATGGGTCCGAATTTCCTGGGACTTGTAACCAAGAGGGAATTCAAAGGCGCTTGCCTATATTTCCCTTAATAAACTGATACTGATACTGATACTGATACTTCTCTTGCAGCTAGCGGATGACGAAGATGGTGTTGGGGGTTTTGTGATGGCGTGGTTTTCCGGGAGTAGTCCTTGTTCAAGATGGCCGAGTAGACGGTTGAATGCGGTGCGAGCGAAGATTTTCCCCGTGATGTTGGACGGTGAGATCTGTTTGTGGGCATTAGCGTTTCCGGTTCCCTATCTGCTTATAGAGATGAACGATTGTCGCATCCTTGAAATTGTGAGCACCTTGTCTTCTGAGCCACATCCTCTGGAATAGCGCCGTGTGTTACCCTTTGAGCTGTGGGCTGCCATATTTGTGAACTTGGACCGGAGTTGCATCAAACCACAATGCTTTGCCGCTGAAGATTTGGTGCCCGGCCCGACTTTTTTCTGGGAGAGAAGGCGGCAGATCCGGGTAGTTGTTACTTTCCACTTGAGGAAGTCGGTCGATGGCGGCGTTGGAGATTGTAGATGGGTGGTTGAGGACACTTCGGAAGTGTTTGGCTCAGAGCTTCAGAATTTGTGATTGTTCAGTCAGAGACTTTGTTCCATCGGAGCTGAAATGCTGTGCGCTTCCGTCGGCTGGAAGACGAAGACGACGTTGATCGATGTAAAGAATTTTTTGGTTTCACTGCGGCCGGCATACATCTGGATTTCCTCGGCCTTGCTAACCATCTGGACGAGGACTACTAAGCCAGATATAACCATTCTGAGCTCCAATGTCTTTGTCGGCACACCCATATCAGCATATGTATGTATATAACATATGGATTTGAAAATGGGCATCCCAAGAAGCAAAGTTCGGAAGAAAAAAGTCCTTTGGGAAGGATAACCAAATTAAATTGCAAATTTTGAATTTGGTCCCCCATTTATTCCTCAGACGTGAAGCAAATGTGCAAACCAGTAAGGAAAAGTAAACATGCCTAAAAACCGACTTTTCCCTGTCATCCGTGCAATGCAAGCTTTAATGTTGGCTGGCAGCATGCTCTGATTGGCCAACGTCTCTTGCACTTTTACTTGAAGTTGTTTTACACAGCAGCAAATTATTTGCGTCGGTTGATGCATGTGTTATCAGAATGAATGATCTCTAAAAACTCGGGCCCTTCTTAGATGGGCGGACACCTATAAGGCAAGTCTTGTTCCATGCAAATCTCTATTCAGTTTCCAGCGCATGCATGCTAACCTGGAACAAGTGGTCTCGCCTTCTTACTGCTAACTTGTGGTCGTGTATGTGTGTAAAGGCAGATTTCCCAGTTTTACCACAATATATCGCAATACTGAGTTCGCATGGTATCTCACAGACGACTTCCTTCTTATCTTAATAGCCAACCTATCTTTAGAGTGTACAAGCTGATTACGTAGCGTAGTCGTCAGTTGGTGCGACACTTGTACTTGGTGCTTCCTCAGGTGTTTTTCAAAGAGTTCAGACACATTCTTAATGTACGGAAGTGTTCGCTAGTTTTTTTTGGTTTGGGCGCTTGGTCGGAACAATTTAATTCCTTATCTTTTTTGATTCCTGCTGTTTCATGCATCGGCGTACAAAATCTGTAGGGTAACCATTTTATGAAAATTCGTTGAACACATAACTGAGTTCTATTTTGCACCCTTCGTTCTCAGCAGCATCATTGGCCGATTAACTAGGGTGTTAACAGCACTACGTTTGTGAACAATAGGGTACTTGCTCTCGTAGTGTAGGATAACTTCTGCATAAGCTTCTTTGCGGTATACTGATGTTTGGAATGTCCCGTCAGTTTTTCGCAGTACGACGACGTCAGGAAATGGGAGGTTGCTGTCAACATCTTTTTCGAGCGTGAATGTGATTTCCGGTAGTGTTGAGTTGATAATGTTATGCAGCGGTATTGATGCTCCTGCATCTGCTTTGCTTGAACTCTTGGACTTATGTCTGGAAACAAACTTTTCGTTCGCAGATGAATATTGCCGACAGCTGAAAGGAGCTCCAATGTGGTCAATTATTTCTGGCTTTCGGGCTGAGGTCACAATGCAGAAATTAGAGGGTGTGGCCCTACCATTATTCAATCTCAAATTAAGGGTACGCTATGTAGACGACACCTTTGTCATCGTCAATAAAGGTCAGCTGCAAACGCTGCATAACGTTGTCAGCCCAACAATACCGGGAATCACCTTCGCGCTCGAAAAAGAAGTTGACAGCAAACTCCCAGAGAGTTTCTACGCCGATGCATGAAACAGAAGGAATCAAAAGAGATAAGGAACTTAATTGTTCCGACCAAGCGCCCAAACCAAAAAAACTGGCGAACACTTCCGTACATTAAGAATGTGTCTGAACTCTTTGAAAAACACCTGAGGAAGCACCAAATACAAGTGGCGCACAAACTGACGACTACGCTACGTAATCAGCTTGTACACTCTAAAGATAGGTTGGCTATTAAGATAAGAAGGAAGTCGTCTGTGAGATACCATGCGAACTCAGTATTGCGATATATTGTGGTAAAACTGGGAAATCTGCCTTTACACACATACACGACCACAAGTTAGCAGTAAGAAGGCGAGACCACTTGTTCCAGGTTGGGATGCATGCGCTGGAAACTGAACAGAAATTTGCATGGAACAAGATTTGCATTATAGGTGTCCGCCCATTTAAGAAGGGCCCGAGTTTTTAGAGAGCATTCACTCTGATGTTTCATGCATTAATCGACGCACCGGTCTCGACGCCATGTACACAAATCCCAAAACAGTGGAAAAATTGATAGCCAATTAGAACGTGACGTCAGCCTACAGCATCGACCCATCCTCAGCCCTAACAAAACAATATTGATTTTTCGCGCATGCTTGAATTTGAACTGTTTTCCACGCTTTCTTCACTTTTGACAACAACTTGGGGAACCAACGTCGGAAATTTACGAAATAAAGTTTGTTCAGTTTTCCGAAGGACTCATTTTTTGAATTATATTTCTTACGATGTCCATCTTCAAGTACATGTATATATTTATATTGTGATGAAGTGGCGCTCACTGCTCAACTTACGGGACAGGCACGTCCCGGTTGCCTTGGTGCTCAAATTAGAGCCCCCAGGCAACCGCATGTGATGGAATACCGACGACCAGAAGGGAGACTGGAATGGCCATTTCCGGATTATTAGCCGCCACCTGCCAGTCATACCCATCCTTAGTGTAGGCCACCTGGGATTCGGACCCGGGGTCTTAGGTCATTGAGTCGAGCGCTCTTTCATCATAATTAATATTATTGATCACAACCAATAGGGCAACGAGCCCGCGGCTCATCGGTGGAGCGTTTAAAAAGACAAGTGGTACTGGAGTAGCTGTTCTGTGGTCTATCATCGTCCAATCTGGGATTTGATCCCCAACTTTTAAATCGAAAATCAATCAGTGCCTTAAACTGTTTAGTCACTGAGAGGCACTTCGTTCCGGTGTACTAGGCTCTGAGAAAGGGTAAATTACGTCATTTACTTTATTTAAATTACGCCCGACTGCAGTTTACCCATTTCAGGCGTTTTAGATCTCACAAACTCTGGATGTTATGATCACTCAGCATTTATGTGCTAAGGCCGTTAAACGGTCTCAAACATAATACATAGTCCTGACTCCTACACATAGTCGTAAATGCTTGCTGTCCGCCTGAAATTACAAGAAAAGTGTTTCAGGGGTATCAAGTAAGTGACAGTATGATTCGCCTTCAAAGGTCCGAATCTACCCTTAGTGCACCGAAAAAATCACGAATGCCATCGCCGAGTTCTAAATTTAACTGGAGCCTTACTACGTTAGCAAAGTCGCGCTCTAATTGGATAATTCAGTACCCATGGGGCTAATTGCCAGGGCGATATAAAATGCGCCTTCTGCAAAAGGGCGTGGCACCAGTGCTTGCAGGATCGCGAAGATGGTGTACACATTTCCACTAGTTTAATTCCAATAAGCAAACGGTGTCTAACTTACAGCGTGGGAAATCGCACACCTCACAGCGGGACAAAGAGCTTTTTGACTTAGATTTTATTATTTCCTGCGTACTAAAGAGGTATTACCAGCGTCAATGCTTGAAGCCTTGCGAATAAACGCCCAACAGACTTATAATCAGAGATAGTTTTACATCTTCGACATTTGTCACAAACACACTGTCACACAAATAATGTAGGAAATGTATTCGGGGAACTTGAAAATTTTAGGAATAGGTCAAATAGACTTACTCAAGTATATTGAATAACCCATAAATCCGTCTTCCAATGTCACTCTAGTTCAGGTAAACTAGCTGAAGACGTGGCAACAGGAATTTAACGTATCCACTGCGGTGGGGATGTATGACAAAGGTCATGAAAAGTAGTGTAGGTACAATTTGCCTTCGACAGCCCACGGAAAATTGTTTTCGTGGGCCACATAGATACCAGGAGTCCTGCATATTCGATATTTGTATAACGCATAATCTACTGGAACTACGACTATCCAAACCAAGATAAATTGACCGTCTGAAAGTCTGTTTTGTCCAAAACGGGATTTATCAGAAATGGTGACTTTTCTCTGGTAAGTCCGGTCATGCAGCAGTTTCGAATGGGACGATGCAGATTACCAACACTGAGGGGAATATAGAGCTTGAAGTCTACAGACGGGTCGAGTACACAGATAATTGAGCCAGAATACGCAAATGACAATGTACAAGCGGATTTAAAATTTCACTTCGGTCGATATCTTATTTTCGTTAAGAGTATAAATAAAGGAATTGTTTAATTTAGTAGGTGATAATTTGTGGTTATTTGATTTTTTTCGGCTGAATACATAAATACTTCCTTTCTCATGTTAGGGTCGGTTGGTACAGTTGCTCTTCTAAGCATGATGTGATCAGTATCACAGACAATCGCCGAAAATATGAATCACACATTCAGCGATGACGGTGCCGTGAGCCAACTTTCCCTCTAATAAAAGTACTGAAACGACATTTTGGGGAAAATTGAACGATGCCCAAAATTTGGGGTTTTGAAACAATCATTTCCTTTCGAAGTCAAAAGAATTCAAAAATCCCAGGTACACACAAAAAGGGCTATCTGTCAGATCAAGCGATAAGGTTAGAGTGACTGACTGACGATCGAACGCAACGTCATCTTCAAGCGGCAACGAGGCAGAAAAATCCGCATTCTTCCTGCATTCAGCAAGCCAGCAACGCTGGACATAACTGTCATTTGCCAGAGACGCAATGAATTGGTAGCGACTCCGTCATATACTGCGAATACCACGAGTTATAGCTGAGCGTTTTCTCTGAACAACGATGGAGCAAGCTTGATGACCACTTTGGCCGAAACGCATATCTCCCAGTGCACGGGAAAACGAAGGAGTGGGTTTTTCTCTTAGCTGTGGTGGTGGAGTAGTGTAATATCTCAGTCCCTTAATGGGATATTTGTTAGTTTGAAAAATTTTAAATAGAGCTTGGGACGGAGCCTTTGTGATGACGAGTTCATTGGCAAGAATTATGATGCAAAAATGAGAAGTCGTTCTCAGCTGATTCTTACCAAGTAATTATCCACAAGCTCAAAATGTGCGATTAACTCATTCCGAACTCTCTATCCCTCTGTGCCAGATCAAAACGTTGAATATGGCTCATATGACAGTTGTCCTGTCAACCCAACCCAGCACCACCAAACCTCCGGAGGGACAGCGGTAACCAGTGTTCATATGATAGTGGTGAACACATGCAATGCATCAGCTTCAACGTCTTCTGCCTCTTGTTCAAATGGCACCAGACGAACATCAGCGTAGCGGCTGATATGTCACGATGTCCTCCTATACACTTATCAAGCACAAGAAGGACACCTCGTACTCAACCACTTAAAGAATCCCATCCAAAAAACCGTGAAACCGAGAAAGTTATAATTAGCAAAGTAAGCCTTATTTGGAAAACCGCCATAAAACGTATCAGTAAGCCTGATTTCGGCTGACCTTAACGTTTATTTATTCAGCTTTTTGTCCCAAACCCATTGTCAGCGGATACTGACAGTCCCTCCGGTGCATGTAGATAACTGAAATCGTAGTATTTTTTTCTAGAGCACAATCTTGTATAGGTTGCTATACAACGTGCTTAGTAGTGTTAGGTTTCTAGCACTTGGACTAATCAGTTGATCTATACAGCTCCGATAATTCTTCTGTGGCTGTTTGAGGTTTCTGTTCCCAACTTTCTAGTATACTTTCATTCCTTGCAACATACAGCGAGTTCGAAGGTACAACACCTACATTTTCTTCGTATAAACTGAAATGCACTGAACTTAGGTCAGTGTGGGGCGATACAGCCTACGGAGGACGGGTTTGTCTAGAGCGAAAGCATCTGCATCTGCCAGTTGCTCACAAAGAGTTTTCAGCGTTTGATGACACTGTTCATGTCCGATGGAAGACTGGCAGACTGCCTAAACCGAATCGAGTAAAATTTCGACGGGATGAGTAGACAAGAGAGCAATACCGCTGAGCACACGTGTTATGGCTCATAACATTGAATGGGAGCATTTGCCAGTCCTAGATGTTAACGTTTGACGTTAAGAAGGCATTCGAACCGAAAAAGACAAATACGTACTGGTGAGCAGTGATGGCCGTTAAACAGCTGTCCCTATTAGCCTCCTTTGTATAACCTTCAATAAGTGTCCAGTGACAGCCCCCCTTAATGTTACAGGGCCAGGGCGGAGAGGGAGTTGTAATACCGAGAGCTCTAACATGAAGAATTCCCAAATCGGTAACAATCGGGAGATGGCACCCAAAAAATCCGTTACCTAGAAATAATACGCCTAGAAATAAACGCCTTCAGGCTATATCAGCGGTTGCGGGCCTACTTTCACGCACTACTTGGACTTTCCCCGAAAGCCTAACATGGGCTGGCCTAATGAACATCGCAGGATGTTACATGGACGATGGTCGCTGTTGCCCAACCTTCCCCATCGTCACATACGTACACCTGAATATACCGCATACATTCGCATTATGGCAGTTTATTACAAAACAAAATCACTTTTAAATAGGATAAGTCTGCACAACATGGGACAGGAACAGTTCCCAGGCATCTGTCAAAGACATGACATTGAGGCCAAACCAAAGACGATACCGTTTTTCGTCTATGTGAGTCCACACAGCTCGACCACATACAGGGCCCCCCCCTCGTAGAGCTTCCTTTTCAGTCTACTCCAGTATGCCTCAAGGTCATCGGTGGGTCGTCCGGTGGTAGGATCCTTGAAGTTCTTTGAGTGGTTAACAGAGAAATGTAGATAACTTTCTGAGGGAAGACGATTATACGCCTTCCACTCGTCCGTTACTACTATACTGCCTTTGGTGACCCATTTTGTAATAATGGAACAGAGAGCGGGCCAACTTCGATCATTCACCTGTTCAAATAAGGCTTTCTGTCGGCTAGTATCGTACATCCCGACCAGCCACCACCCATAAAACCACTATTACCATCTGTCCCGTAAGACAGGCTGCTCTGGTTAGGCGGATTTTTTTGGGTGCCATCTCCCGATTGTTACCCCCAAATCTTTAAAAACCCTCATCCATTCTTCCGTCATATCATGAAAACCATTGTCTCGTTTAATTTTCGATAATAGGCACCGCATAAACACCAAAATCCAAGGGTCAAGTTATGTCCACTATAAGGAGACGGCGGATACCAGCAGATGTTTTAAACACTGCTGGAGGGTGAAATGCAACCGTAGTAAACATTGAGTCAGGTAGAACCAAAGGCAAATAATGAGCTCACAAAAAGCATGATGCTATCAGTAGGAGAAATTAGAAGGCGTTAAATGAGGGACTAGAGTTTAAAACTCACAAGTGTCAGGGGATTCATTGCTGCTCAAAAGTCTGTTCGACGAGGCGGAGCCGACTTTCGTTCCTCGATTCCTATCGAGCTTGTCGGAGTCGGAGTTTGCCGCGGACGCGTTTAAAGTGGGCGGTTTCGTCTGCACGCGGTGACGATAGACCGTTGCTGTGCTGTCCCCCATTGAATCAACTCGGAAAACGCTGGGAGATTCGGGTTTTGGAGTGCTGGCGTTGGTTGTTCTACCGTTGGCCTGGAGAAGGCGCCTGCAAAAGGCATAAAAAAGGATACATCTGGTTGTGCGCGCGTTATGGCAGGACGCGAAAAAAGCATATGAATAGGTGAAGGGAGTACGCAATCGATCGGATAGGGTCGCTGCGCGGACTATTCGACTGTGAAATTTATTATGCATGACCTCCTCTGACCCTGGCTTTCGATGTACTATTCGGTCTCGCATGCACTACTACAGACACAATGACGCTGGATTTAAAACCCCCGGGTTGCACTTTGAATTCTCTTCGCGCAGGAAACAGCCAAACAGTTGGTTAAGTGGTAGGTTATAGGGTAATAAGGAGCAAATTAGGAAGTGATCAGGTGGGAACACGAGCTGAATAAATTTGTAACTTCGTGCGTTTCCATAAAACACGCTCCCATTTGTTTTCAAGCGAAGCAAAGTGATAACAACCGTTGGGCGTTGAGGAATTAAACGAACAAAAGCTCCCTAAGAATTGCAAGAATATGCATGTATTCTGAGGCGTTTTTGGTTCCATATCGCAATTTCCAGCAGTAAAACCTAGATAAAAAATATACTTAGACGTCATTCTGTGACCGCAGTAAAAGGCTAGTAACGAACTAATGGCTGGTTCACACGCACGACCGGAAGTATCGCAGCCATCAGCTTTGAATGCAGACAGTACTTCCAAGGGTTAGAACGGACCCGTAGAATTCTCACCTGGGACACCCCTACCCCACCTTGGCGCCGTAATGCGGACGTCTTAATCGCCTAGCGCGTCTGCACCCAGCCCGGAACTTGCAGAACTGAGGTCCGCCACAACACCCTATCCACAAATAAGAACAACGTTTTCTCCCCTAGTGAAAACTGGAGTTTTAAAATTTCATGCATTACTATAAAAAACTGGTAATGCATAGTTGAAAACGCGTGTTGGATCAAGCTGGTTCAAGTAATTAAAGCGAAAAATGAGCCGACAGACGATAAACAAGTGTCTTTTACTCCGGCAAGAGTTCACGGCAAAACTAGTCAAATTTAAGCGTCATACACAGCGCTTTTGACCGGCAAAATAATTTCAGTAATAACACCCTTTCGTAGTTGATTCGAACTCATCATCTTCGTCGAAACCCCTCCGTTCCAGATCTGGTCCCTCAAAGTTAGATTCCGATGAGAGTCCAAAGGTCCGAGTCTGGGAAAATGGGTGTGTGTTATTAAAGCGCTGATCTACAAAGATCGTTCGAGCAGAATCAACGTCTTATAGCAGACAAGGTGACAGATCACGGTTTTCAATAGCTTTTCGAAAGCCGCTCTAAGTAAACTCCGATACTCATCTAAAAACTGGGCCTTGTGAAGCCGCGAGTCGATAGGGAGAAGGCTCTTACAATCCGCGTTCATGATCCTGCCATTATTTCAAGGATGGGTTTTTTGAGGACAGGAAGCCTTCAGACCTGTGTCACATGCGTTGTCTAATTGTTGACATGGAGGCAGACAAGAAATCCCTCAAGGAAGTATTTATGGAACATCTACTTACGGTCATGGGGAAAATTCCAGCTTCCGGCCGGACGGACTCCCTGTTTCAAAGGTCACTGAATAGGCTGACTACAAGATCATGATCCTGAGCCTCGTGAATCCAACGATTCCCCATTTCTCTCAGCAATCCATTTACTCTGATCAACATGAGCTCAAAGCAGAGCTATCCAAGCTGTCCGCGTCCGCGACAGCTTTCAAAAGTCAACAGTCCACCAGCCTTTATTGCTGGCTGCCCAGTCGCAATCGCCAAAGCCCACGTTCTCACCCAGGCACAGCTGAGATCTGTCGGTACCGACTAAACTTTATTGTCAGCCCACCATTGTGGCCCCCCGCTCATCCTAACCAGCTCAGCGAAGCTTCCCAGCAACAGGGTCGCTGCGACCGTTCTTTGCGGACTCCATGGTGTTGGTTAAAGTGTTTTCGTCAGCGACAGAAATGGCAAACGATTTCACCTCGACATTGAGGCCCGGCCACATGTCATCCCCTAACAGCAGCCGACCTTTGGTGTCCCGACTCCGCTCTCCTTCCTTCAGGAGATTAACATCCCACGATCGTCGTCTTCGGTTCCTGCTCTCCCGCCTTGAACATTGGCCTTCGACGTTTTTTTCTTGTGGGTCTTCGTCCCCGATGGCTTCCTACGTTTCACCACTCTTACCGTTCGGCGTATTCCCTCCCCTGAGACGTCACCCACTTTGCTGTTCTAGAACTCGACCCGATTAGTTTGTCTTAGTAGCTCCTCGACAAGTATTTTGATCTCACCCCTTCCAGCTTCATCGTCACTAACCAGTCGCATTATGGGGTTCAGCGCTTTCACATCACTGATCCTCTAGTGTTTTCTCGACCCCGTCGTTTCGCGCCTGAACATCGGGCTACCGCCATGGCCGAGTCCGAGGACATAGCTCATATGGACATCGGACGTCAGTCGAAAAGTTAAGAGCCCTTGTCGCTGCAAGTGGTTTAGAAGACTGCCACTGGTGATGGCCAACCATATGGTAATTACTGCGCCTTGAAAACCGCCAATACCCTCGACTGCTATCGTGTCCCACATCTCCAGAATTTTCCAGTGCCTTGGTCTTCAATCTTATCTATGGGCATCCCATTAGATCCCCATCGCTTCGGGGGGAGTTTTGAAGACGGCTGCCATTATCTATTTGGTCTCCCCGAGTTCCTGATCACGTCGTTAGGACTTCACAAGGTCTTCTAAACGTCTTACGTGCTCGCAGACAGAGTACCCCATGACTTATCCTTTGTCTATGAATTTACTGACGGTCGCTTGATGAGAAGGACTATCGCCCAGGAGCACATGGCGCACCTTGTAACGTCGTTTGATCGACGAAACAATTTGGCATTGTTCTCAACTCATCATAGTGTATTTTCGATGTCCCCTGGTCAGAGTTTCCCGGACGTCATCGACTTCACTGTTACTCACCCTCTCCCGTCGTAGGCTGAGTTTGCTTCTTTTGCAGGGCGATGACACCATTCTGCAGCTCACGAACCCCCTCTCAGACCCCCTAAGGTCAGTTCGAGCTCCCCGCAGACGCCTTAGCTGCTTTGGACGTGGCAAAGGCTACCTTGGTCGACACCACTGTCCTGACTCACTCTGCTCTCGACGTACCCAATGCTGCAATTGGAGTGGTCATTCAACAACACCCTGCAGGTCAAACCCAACTCGTGAATTCCTTCACCGGAACTTTATCGCCTGCTTACTGGCCCTACAGCATGCTTGGGGAGGGCTTCCTGGCCGTATACCTAGCCGTGAAGCACTTTCGACACTTCCTTGGGGGCTGGGAATTAACGATCTTCACCAACCATAGACGTTTTTCCCTCCTTTTTAAGTCCCACTGCAAAAAAACAATACCCGGAGATCCGCCAGCTGGTCTATATTTCCCAGTTCAGCTATGATATCCGTCATATCGGCGGATAACAAAATACGGTGGCTGACATGGCCCTCCAATGCATAAGACCAACTCCACCGGGACTGACCTGACATTTATAGCTGACGGTTAGTGTAAGTTTGTTTCTCTGGTGATGGGGCATCTGGTAGTTTCCGGTTTGAGAACGATCCCTTGACTGTCGATCACGGCAAAATGCTTTACAATATTTTGATTTTTCATCATCCGATAGTGTTCACCTTGATGCGCCGAACTGTGTTTCAATATCTGCATGAATTACACCATTCCGGAATCCGGAACTTACAGGTAATCCTTGACGAAAGGTTTGCCTGACCCGACTTGAGTAAGGACGTCGAAGGTAGGACGCATGCGTATCTGAGCTGCTAGTGGAGCAAAGCTTAGCGTTAAAACAAGTCCCTACCGAGCACTATTCCCAGCACCGGTGCACGGTTCAGCCATGTTGATTTGGATATCGTAGGCCAACTGCTTCAATTACAGACAGATACGCGCTGATCCCTAGCCTCTCTCACTCCCCCCCACTTTCTTGCCCTGTTGTCACTGAGCGCAGTCTTTCTAGTACCACCAATATTCACACCATTCAACACATCCATCGTGTATACTTTCCTGGCCGTGTGATTATTAATCTTTTTTAGAGATCGCATTTATCCTTTAACACTGTTTTTACATCGTCCTTCGGTCTAGCGGAGAGTTGCCATTGAGACTATATTCCAGCCTTTGGTCCATGACGCTGTTTTGCAGTCTGACTGTTAATTGTATGATATAGAAATCGGGAAGGACACTTTTTCACTTCTATACGCATGCGAACCACGGGCTGGTATTCGGTCGCAGACTAATCCCTCAGATTGGTCTCCTTTTTCCCTTTAACAATCAATTAGGTCTTCCAATCGTTAGGCCAGCTACGGAACACGGAGAGGGATATTGAATCGAGGAACTGTGATAAGGGTGAATAACGCAACCGATAGTTTTGATCGTGCACAAATGGGATGAATTCTATTTTAATGTCCAAGCTGGGAATCCTCGGCAACTGCAATGTGCTGAGGAACTAGTACGTACATGTCGCACATAGATGGAGCTTTATTCTGACAACAGTTCGACCGTCGATTCGCACGATGTCCACTGTGTTACACAACAGGGTGGGAGCAAAGACGGTGACTTGCGTGTGAATTAGTCTATACTGCGGCCCCCTCCTAACCCTGATTCCTTTGACATTCTTCCTAACGAAGTATCCTCTTTCAGGTATCTCGGCGTTACTTTGTCCTCAAATCTTTCTTTTTCCCTCCATAATGAGTCCCTATTTATTAAAGTTCGTAAACTTCTTTACTACATTCGTCGTTTACGTTCCTACCACACACCTCAACCCTTAGTCTGGCGATTCATTGATGTCTGCATTCTTTCTCTTATCCTATACTGTTCTCCTGTCGTTTTTCCTGCTTTGTTAAAAAAGGATCTTTTAATTTTGAAACGAATCCTCCGCATGCTCTCTTCAGCTGCTGGCGTTTCTTATATTTTTTTTTTAGTTGACACAATCTTACACCGACACTTCAATGCGGTCAAGCAATTTGCTGGTCGAATTCTAGATGACGTTGCCCATCCCCTACATTCCGATCTTATGTCTGCCAAGTCTTCCCGCCCGATGCGCCGCAACTTCCGTCTTATATCCTGTCGCACATCGGCTTATCGAGCTTCTGTATTGCCATTCCTAGCGCGCTATCTTACGTGCGAAGAGACAGAAATACAGAAGCTAAGACTTGAACTATCCCCATAATAATCGTTTCTTTGTGTTAAACTTTGACTCTTGAATAATCTATTAACTTATTTACTGCCCATAGTGAATGGAGCCAACTTTTTGCTAAAAATTTTGAACATATGATTTCAAAATAAAGCGCATTCCTCTCTCTCTCTCTCTCTCTCTCTCTAGACTTGCGCTGCATCTGCCGCACTCTCTCCTCCCCCAGCTCGACCCGGTATTAAGAGAGAATTAAGAAGACTGAAGGTGGGAGAGGTCGCAGATGGCTGACACGGCGAAACCAGCACCTACGCCTACCCCCACAATCCCTGGTCCATATCAAACACTGACCAGAATGGCCTGTCGGCAGTTAATAATTATCACGTGATTATCCCGCTGTGGCTAATGGACTACGGCCCAAATATTCATATATAAAATTTTGGTCCGCGCCTATAGACCTTACTGACGTACTCCAAGTTCGCATTTAATTTCTGAGAAAATAAAAAAACAACAATTTGTAAACTGGAGTATCTACCAGGAGGCGGACGGGGAATGCTGGGGGGCCCACTGAAGAGCCAAACCCCTCGCAGCTGTGCCATGCAGCGGAAGAATATCGGTGAAGCGCGAGTACCTGTGCTGCTAATATGATAACTTGTGACCCAAAAAACTAACCAGGATTTTATAGTACAAAAAAGATAGGGGGCGCCACAGTTCCCAGTGGCTGCGACGTGGGCCTGCAACTGGACATGCCGACACACACTTATGTTGGAATTTGCAATGGGTGCGTAGTCCCGACAACGCCTGGCGGACTCAGATTTAGCCCCCGTGCGGGCTCAGTACATCTACCGCGTGTCCCATTTTAGGGACTTCATTCTACATCAGTCACTGCGCCCACACCACTCCACCGTCTTCTAAATCCTATCGTGTGGGTCGATGGTGCACAACGAGGCGTTAACTCCCCCGCACACACAACTGCTCATGCGAGCAGGTATGATCCTTGTCCATTCCGACGAATGATCCTACGAGTAACGAAGAATAGACAGCAAACAATATGGTTGCTTAGGGTCTATTCTTTGGTCACGCCGTATGTGCCACAACGTCTAGCAAGTTTGCGGCCATTAGGGTCAGCTATACCAGTCACCGTAGTGCCCAACATAGATAGGAGCAAATAAGTCCTCAGATCGCGTTATCGTAGCTAGCCTGAAACCTCTACTGATGAGGTCGCAAAAGTTGCAATAAAAAGTCCGAATAACAAAGCATTACCAGGAACGATTATCAGTTGGACTGCCGTTTGTGGGGATTCGAAGCTCGGCCGACCGCATTGGAGGTGGTGAGGGATTCTGGTCGTAGACCCCAGGGGAGCGGGAGGGATTGATATTTTCGTAGTTCCATTTTACGGTAGCTTTTGCCGGCACGCTAGCACTTCCAGGAGTGCTGGTGACATTAGCTGTCAACAGGGGCGTTTGATCTCGCTTGTTATTGGCCTGACGAAGTAAATCGCCCTCAATCCAGCACCAGGCCTGTCGGTCAGCCAGCCAGTTCTGTTGACGACCGATGATAGAACCAGGTCGACAGATTCGAACCCACGCGATAGCCTCGGCCGCGGAAAAGCGAAAGTGCTTCATCATGTAGCACGCAATCAAGGTGCCTGTTCGACCAAGACCGGCTAAAGAGTGTTGGGATAGAGATAACCATGAGAAGTAGAAAGGGTTAAATGAAGAAAACTGGTTAATTGAATTGCCTGCCTAGGGTGGATGAGAATCGCTTAAAGGCCGAAGTTACGCAAAGACAGGAACTTCGATGACCTCAGATCTGCTATAAGATCTACCAGGTGACATCGCAACGGCAAGACGGAGTACCTTTGTCTGACCAAAAAATTCTAACTACACAGTCTCGTCTTGATATTTAGTTCGTAAAATATTCCCCTTATGGTGACTCTTTAAAGTTAAATATTTAGTAAGAATAAGTCTTCTAAGTAGCGGTAAATGTGCTCAAAAATGAGTGTTTAAAAGAATTCATTGGAAGTGCGGTTCCGATACTCTAACTTTTCCCGGTTTTTAAACTAAAAGGCCTTAAAGCGAAAGTGGATAATTAAATTATAACCTGGTCAAACCGGTGTTAAAGACTTAAGATTGACCTCCGAGGAACTTTCTACGGTAGCCTGCACCTGCAAAGCTACTATTCGAGACTCCGAGTTTCATAATGAAACCCAGTTAATACACGTCCCCAGATGGTGGCGCGTTGATGTGGAATACAATTAGCATAATTCTCACTACGAAGAAATGATCCTGAAATGAAGTAATTCGTTGTGGATTACTAACTTCTATGCACTTTGTACCGTGCTTTCAGTCTAAGGTGAAATAATATCCATCCACTTTTGTGAAGTTTCGATGAGATATCCTGTGTGTTAAATGGGAACTGGCCTGTTTGACGGCTGTTGTTTAAATGCGTTTATTAGCAGGGAGCTTACAAGAATTTTACTTAGGATAGTGTATATCTGATGAGATTTTCTCTGGAATGAGTTATAAATTATTTCAAAGAACCAGAGATAGGACAGTCAAATGTCCCAAAACTCGCCTTCCGGGTCAATGCTCGTGCGTAAACACTGCATTGTTGGAAGGAAACCCAGTTACGGAAGAAAAACAAGATTTGCAAAAGCAACTACATCACGTGATAAACTTGGTCTGCCATGGTAATGCCCATTCACAAAATTTGTGCATTGCTGTCTTCGTATTACTTTCCCGTCGTGGCTTGAGATTACTTTTTATTTATTAGACTCTGTTTTCTTATTCGTTATTTTGTCGGTCTCACATTATGAAGAGATTGAAACCAAGCGATAGGAGGCAGTTGAAAAACGTTAGATATATTTGTTGGTGCCAGAAAATGCTAAGGCATGTGTTTGTTTTAAAAGATATGAGAGCTAATTTATCAGCTTACGCAGTAACATCAACTGCCAGGATAAAAACCAACAACTCTTTAAGTCTTGACAATACCTTTTTTCCCGATCCATCTGTATATAAAGGGTTTATACTGAGTAGAGCTTAAAAACTGCAAGTCAACGTTTTATCTGCTGGAACATGTGCTAGATAGGAGCTAAAGAGAGGCGGGTGTACACAACAATTTGACATGCTTTAAGACAAGTGTTTCTGCGCTTTTTGCGACGGCTAAAAACTTTGTGCAGTTCTCTCCCTGGCATTGCTTCAAGTTTTCGTTAAAAGGGTCTTTCCCTGACTTCCAAGCCATGCTTAAACAGACAAGGGGTGCTGACTTCACGCTATGCTAGACCTGCCGGAAGTCTTCGGTAGTTTCACAAACAGTAGTCAAAGTTTGACAGTTTCCCAAAAACCACTTCAACAATGCATTGCAGGCAAGAATCAGCACTGCAGCTGCAGCTCCCGTTGGGTGAAGCAGCTCACGAAAAAAATGGCGTAGGAAATGGAGGGGAACGGTTAACGGGCAACACCTGTGTATGCTTGCTGCCAGGTCCATAAACGAAAATATGAACAAGAAAGACCTCTGAAGTCACTCATAAAAGGTGGTAACGGTGTAAGACAGAAACAAGTATGGTCAGCATCCAGATTCTACACACTTCTGTAAACAGAAACACTCGAATTTTTGTGCGACAAACAACTTGAGGGGAAAAATTCGGAAGAAACGAGTAACCGCAAAAAATAAGGTTGCTATTTCGAACGGCTAGCTCTTCTCTCAGTTGCGCTATTTTTCAAGCAAAACGAGTGATGAATGTGTATTAAAATTTTAAACTACATTGAATGCAGATAGATCAAACAGTTCGAGTACATTGGTAAGTCAATACATAGATTTTCTTTGCGCTTTCGTGAGAGCCAGCGGTTAGATTTAACGATAGGGGAGCTTTCAGCATCTAGGGATAAAGTCGACACTTCGATTTTTTAATTCGAGCATGGCTAAGGAAGAATGAAGTAAGGGGCAAGCAGCCGCTCTCGAAGTTATGTTTCTCCCACAAATATCAAATAGCTTCTGTTTGAAGTCCTGCCCGGTCTCACGAGAACACCTGAGTGCTCCCTGTCTTTTTAAGTTTTGCTCTTACTTTGTAGGCTCATATAATGTGCATTCTGAATTTAATTTATTACCATTTTATAACTCCTTCTCCACCTTCAGACAAAAGTGAAAATGGGTAATATTGTTTTGTGTTCCAATGCGATTGACCATCTGGCGCAATTCAGTTGTTTTAGGATATGTTTTTGTCTTAGAACGATATCCTCCTTGGTGGCGTAAGAAAAATGCAACACAAGTATCGATCATAAACTTCACACCACGTGTTTGTCTTTACGATATAAATGTATTCATGAAAGCTAGAAGCACAAGGTCTTTTTGGATCGCTCCGTGCTTAACAAACAGAGATGTGATTTGAACTTGAAACAGCTTAAAATTTCACATAAGAGACCCATCTCCATAAGCAAAGGATTTATTTTAGAATGGGTTGACCATTATAAATGTACTGCATGACCATCCTTTGCCAATGAAGACTGCTTTATGATTGTCGGTCCTTAATGCACAGCCCGCCATGTTAGGATGCACTAAATCACGAGCAAAACCAGTGGACCGGCATTCCAGACACGTAGAGAATAAAAAGCTAATATGCTAGACATAATGGAAAGAATCATGAAAATTCCACTGAACGAGATTTTAAGACGTAACGCCCGTAAAAGCATCATTTTTTATACCGCTTTGCCAAAACTAGTTGATTTCGTACATGTCACTCCACTCGCCTGCAAATGCTCTATACTAAAAGACTTTGGTACTGCAGAGCGAAGATATTTTGTTTACGTTTTCGTGGAATGCACCCAGTAAGGCTTTACCAGCAAAAGATACTTTAGAATTTTTTCAACGACGAAAAATATAGATTAGGTGCTTTGCAGAATTCCGCAAAATCCCCGCCCCGAGAGAACAAAGCAAAATCAAGAGACAAGCAAAGGAGTGAGGCCTCGCCGGAAACGTGTTTGGGCGTTGCCCGCAGGCAAGATGCAACACGGTACGGTGAGAGTTTTAAGTGCATTGCGCAGACTTGGTAGTAGGAATCGCAGAGGCTTCTTTGTGATTATTATTGAGAACAAAAATTACTGTGGAAGACGCGAGTCTTACATAAGGCTTATTTGAACAAGCGTAAATTATAAAAATTTTGAAAACGCTTTTAAATTAAATTCCACAGTAAAAACAACGAGGCTGAAATTTTACATGTTTTCTACTGAAGAATCCTGTAATATTCGTAGTTGGAACAAGAAGGTCAAGGTAAAATCCCCATTCAAATTATTGCCTAAGCAACTAAACTAAGAAGTAGTCCACGCACGAATCTTGTGGACCATACCTCAGCTACGCTTTTGGATCATCAACAAAAAGCTCGTATTTTGCGTGTGACATCCTGCCAACTGAGGTTAACAAATGTTGCTTTGGATGCAGTACCTATTGAGGACGCTCATTTCAAATCGAATCGACACTCTGCCTATGCGCTAACCTAAAGGTACTTTTCCACTTTAGTGCAGAAACCCGAATATTTTTCCTCAATATGATTAATTGAATTCGCTATTCACTCATTCTGACTAAAGACACGGCTAAAGAGAAAACAATTAGAACAATTCGGCGAAAAGCGAGGTTTTAACCAATAGTCGGACTCGTGGGCTAGGTGGAAACCCTTTTGTTTGTCTTCGGACTATGATGCTTAGGGGACTTTTAGAAAACATTTTATTGGTTGAAAATCAAAGTTGCCTTCTTCCAAAAATCAATACAGATTGGAATGGTCGATCGTGGATCGTCTGCAGTCGCAAGTCGGCCCACACACCACACAGAGTCGGGAGGCCCTGGGATAACACCTAGGCGCTGTTGGCCAAATTTACTGATTATTAAGTACCTGTGTCTACGCCATCGCCAACGGAGCTCAAAGTTGCAATTTCAAGGCAAATGGAACACCCACATTTCGTCCTTCAGTAAGGTAACGTTAGCGAATGCCAGCATCATGTGACTGTGTTTCTTTTACAAAAAAACTTCAAAAAATCGACTGGGTTCAGGTGTACGCACCTCAGCACATGCTATGGAATATAGTTTCAAAACATCTTTGCACGGATCTTTTTTCAGGAAGTCGTAAACCTTCCGTCCAAAATGAAAAACAGTACAGGAACGCGGGCATTAAAACGTCGAAGCTGGGCCCCAAACAGATTAGTTATTGGGCATTAAAACACAATTTCCGGGACAAACAACTGGATATATTTGTCTTATTTTTGCCTCAAGAGACAGGCCTGGTTAACCTCACCTTTGCAGTGGACAGCGATAGCCCCCGGAGATTTTTCGCAAATATCCAAAAACTGGCGCATGATGGAGTCCGGAGGAACACCGCCATCGGGAAAGAAAAGGTCATAGTGCTGAATTCCTGCATCGGTGAACCTGTTGGCGTCATAGATTTTCTTGTTTAGACGAATAACTGTGGAGACACCAGTCTTACGGAAGTACGGAAGATAGTACTCTGGGGAATGTACAGGATAGCCTAAAAAAGAGTAGTTTTTAATAAGGTACCGCGAAAGTAAGCAGTCGCCAAAGAAATGTTGAAAAAACTGTAGTTGTCTTTCCGGTTGTTAGCGAATGGGTCCTCAACATTAATGTGCTTTTTGCGATCCACAAATTGATTAATACATTGGAACTAGGCCTCTTTTAACGAGCCCACTACAGTGCCGGTAACCAACAGGAAAAATCGGTCTAAAATGCTACTACAAGTTAACTCAAGTGGTTGAAATCTAAATTTCAAAAGAACAATGAACCCTAAGACGGAACCTCCCATGGGCCATCGTTTCGGCTTATCGCTTCTCTCGCTAGCGTATTCAGTGTTACAAAAGCCAATTCCTACACGTCATTCCTCAAATTGCATTATCAAACACTTAACTGGCAGTCACATGTAAAAACATAAGGATGTCAAAATATCAAATTCAGTATACGCTACATTTTTAGAAATGTACGAGGACTTCCTACCCAGATATGTATCTGAAAAATCGAGGACAACACTTGCTTCTACCTGTGCCTCAGCAGGGTTCAAAATATCCTTTCAGTAAGTGGATTTTTTGACTTTGGTCTGTACTGTCAGATTAAAAAGGCAAAAAGCGTTGTTTTTGGATACATTGTTTAATAAAAAATATCCGGCTTACTTAAAGTTAGAAGTGTTTACTCCAAAAAGTCAAAAACCAACACACGTTTCAATGCTTTTTTCTACTATGAATCATTCTACAAAATCTGTGAGTTCGCTATTAATTCCTATCGATGTGAACGCAGGTAAAGTGCATGGTTAGTGGGGGAAAATGTCATGTGCTTATACGAAATTTATGACGACAGCATTTCATAATTTAATTAAGGCCGGCGCATTTGAAGAGTAGAGTGTGAACAATCGAAAACTTTCGACGTGAAGCGGTTTTGCCAACTGCTTGTATCAACCGTGTCGAACACTATCGACACTAATGACTAAACATGGCGGAGGAGGGATCCGCTGAAGATGCGCCTTAAATGCAGAATAAAGAGGCTCCCGAAGCCTACCCGCCATCAACTATTTTTTTTCCATTCAACTGTGGGAAAAATAACCACGGACAACGTATTTCCGAATGAATCTACAAAAGTTACATTCAGAAGACCGTTATTGATAAATATAGGGGAGAAAATGCACCCGAAAAAACGAAACGCAGGTTTATCTCTGCGTTTTCAAAGTGATAACTGAGGTGATGCGCAGGAAGAGCTGCCAGTGTATATTTTTTCAGAAATTGGAGTTTTTCGTTGCTGCGCAAAAGGATCGTTACTGGGTGCTAAAACCAGGCAAACCCTCTAACTGTCAGGTCGTAAAACAATGATAAAAGTAGGAAAATCACACTATGTTGCTGAGAACTGCATAACCCTTCAGCTTCCGGTGCACATGGATTCTAATATCTGCATCCGAAATCGCTCTGGTACATAGAAGACTTGCCTTTGCGTGTTAACATTTTTAGGCATATAGGTGTGACAGTATTTTTAAATGGTAGGTAGAGCAGTTTTTCTAACACACTGAGAGGTTTGGGGAGATCTTCATAAAGGATATTGATCCACTGTCGACGGAAAACAGTTGCTTAAGGGAAGAGAGCTATACTGCAGTAGACAATGAATAAGGTAAGCGAAAATGGCCCTTCGGTGCGCAAGACCCAGTATAGGCCTATACATTCCATGCGGACGTTCCAGATTGTAGGTTCACAAAATTCACCCCTTGATGGCACATGTAACTTGGGTGAGAAAGACCTGACGACAGCAACAAAAGCGAATAGACATAATAAGCACAGCTCTGTGTCACATATTTAAGGGGTTTTTCAAAAAGGATATCCATTTTATCTCAATGTTTTTTATATGGCGACGTTTTGGAGAGATTAAAACGTAGCCGGCGACCTGTTTCCATAAATATAGGTGAAATTAGGTCCAGTTAAATTAAAGGAAAAGATCAGCGTGTAAATTTTCAAACTAAGTCCTCTGTAGTGCCGTGATGACATCGGATTTTTGCAAAAATACCGACCATTTGAAGTTGCCAATTTAATAGTTTTCTGGTTACCGGTAAACAACGTTTCCAGTTTGCGCTAGGCATCCCCGCAAGACTAACATTCTCGAAGTATGGATACTAACCGTAACCTGACAGGGCTAAGTTCACTGCTATTGAAAGAGCCGGAAGACCGGAAAAGTTAAAAAGATTGGAGTTAACACGAGATGGGCGAAAGTAGAGCCAAAGACGTTATGCTATATAGTGTTCACGATTGGAAGAACGGGTCAGTTTTTAGCAGGCAATAGCTACGAAATCTAACTTCACTCCTTTCCGCTAATCATAATGTTTCGACGGCCGTTGTGAAATGAACGCAACGAAATACCTAGGAATCGTAATAAGTCCGGTAAATAGTGAACTCCTTTCTATCCACTAAATTTGGAGCGCCGACCATAGCTCAATCACTTCTGTCAAGATTTGAGCACTGTTCCGCAATCAGCAGGGTGATTGCGCAAAATTAGTTAACATACTTAGCAGGCAGACTGCAGTATGGTGAAAAAACTGTGGTGGGCGTATTCTGTTATCAAATATTGCATCTTCTTCCTCGCCTCTTACACGCAGGTAGCAAGGCAAGCAGGAACTAAATTAGCTAACTTGATTAGTCTGTCTGTTCCTGCAGTCTCAGTTGCCACCAGTAGTGCGCTAAGGGTCCACCGTGGCTGTGTCTAAGAGGGCAGAAAATAAAACGAGAACCCAAATCCACAGACTGAAAAAAACCGAGATCGTAGCAGCCTGATTGTCTTGGCGGAGTCTTCATTTAGGCACCGTGAGGGTAAAAGAAAGACTTTGAATGCCTCAAAGAAAGGCTTAAGTAGCAGCATTCGATAACCAACTCCGCAGCAGTCCATGTCTGAAGAATCGTCCAGGCAGGAAGACAAAGGTGCATAATGGAGCAGATGTCGACGAAATCTTCCAACTAGACTCTGGGGTCATAAAGCGCTAAACAGCGACATTGCACTCTTAAATTTCCCTCCTCTCATTGCCGCCACATTGGGGGAAATGTGCCAATCCAAGTAAGCAGTGAGCTCTTGCTTACTCCCCTGAACTCCATTTTTGGGTTTGCGAATATTTAATTTGCTTCGTAAATCCATGCGTTCTCAGAACGGTACTAAGACAACTGATTGCAACCGCAATAGTTTAGGTCGGAAGTGATGCATTTCGAAACATACTCATTTATTTTAATGCTGCTGTGTCTTTTAAAATTGAAATATTGTCCGAAATGGTCATGCATCCATAATGCAGTTCTGCTTTTTCTTCATCGCGAAAAGCCAAGTCAATGATTGCAAGGTTTTATAAGGAAAGATAAATGTAAGTGGTTTTCACACTAAAAGCACTGTTTTAAAATCAATCCTTACATTATGAGATCTAAATGTCAAAAAGACCAGTCACCTTTGACAAAAAACCTCCTAACCGTAACTTATCATTATTTATTGTTAAACGTGTTTCCCCGATTAAAATTAGGCCTTGCGAAACCACAAGAGATTGATCGTCGCAGTTAGATACATTAAAATGGCAGAGCATTCTTCGTACCATTTCCACGCGTTGGGTTGAGTCAACGCATATCTACTGACTATATTTTATGCATACAAAAAAGGCTATATTTCAAAACCTAGTGGAGGTTTTGATTGGTGGGCAGACGTATGGACACACCCTTTTGATAAAGTTAAGTAGCGACCGATGGTTTAATGCCAACAATCCAACCTACCGTGGTCGAGCATACTTTGAGAGTGAGGACCTGAGAAGGCGACAAACTTTTGCGGTATGATCCAGCTGAGATCACCATTTTCAACTTTCTGTAAATTAGTATTTGGTCACTAATTGTCTAGAAATTTCGGCTCACCTCATAATATTCGTACTCATCGAGATCGAATGTATCGAAATTCAAGAATCCATACTTCACAGCCTGCAAAGAAAAGACAGCAAAGAACCAAGTTACACAGACTTACAGAGGGCGAATTTATAGGGAATCCTATAAATGCAAGCCAGCGTTCAGTCCTCCGCAAAAGTTCTTAAAGTCTGAAACCCTTTAGTCAACTTTTAGTCTTTCTAGACTTGATTTCGGACATGCACTTCCTATTAGCAACAGAAAAGTACGATGGAGTAAATAGTCCCGTTTCCCTCCAAATTTACCAAAAGAATCAAGCATCGCAGGCATATGCGAGGAATACACCACTTGCTTTGTCTAATGGATATGCAGGAGACGCTGTACGAGCGTATTTTGCCTTGCTGAGGTCTGAAGAGTGTTTTACAGTTTATGATGTAATTTCCAGTCATCCTTAGGAGATGCTTATGCTATTAATACGTTTTAGCGTCTTTGCGGCTACAATACAATTGGAAATAAACGCTGCCTGCGCGGGTGTTCAATGTGTGCCACACTGGGACATAAAATAATCCACAGGGAGACCTTGAAAGCAAATCCCAGACGGTGCCAGTTTGGCTCAGGTAATAAGGCACGAAAAATTTTAGTTGCGTTGGCCGGAAGATTCGACATTCCGTTCACTGCAGACCATATCCAAATACAAATCTATCTTTTACCTAGTTGTTAACTTTACCATTAAAACGTGAAATAGATTTCAGTTGTGATATATAGACAAAGGACGAAGTAATCCACCACTTTAAAACGGAGTTGGAGGAACACTCTCAGTGCAGCATTTACCCGTCCGGCGTTTGATGCCTCCTAAGCAGGCCTGCGTAAGAAACGTGTAAAACTCCAAGATACCCAAAAATGGACGGCAGAGTTGAAGGACAAAATGGGTAGGGGCAAATACTCGTCTCAGAAAGTTGCAGATTGATAGCCGAAATTCTGAAATGCGTTTTCGACCCGAAAAGATGACATAGGAATGGTTGCAATAATCACTTTGCAGCATAATCTTAAGAAAATTCGGTTACTTCAGGATGCCAGCTTTCGAATGAAGTTACTTCCAGCCGCCTGCAAAAACTACACTCTGTAGAAGTGACTACTCAAATGGTATGAATTTTTTCACATTTATTTTCGATGCCCAAGTAAATTCAAATATATTGCATGGGAGGGATGCATGAAATATTCATTTTTCTACTCATTTAGACAAAAATGTCGCTTTTTTCAAATTTCATGCTTAATTAGAGAATGTAATTCATTTTTAAAGGCATATTCCAATTCCCGAACAACTTCGAACCCGACGTGCCGTTACATTTAAATTTGGGATTTCCAAACTACAAGCTGTATATTTAACGTGTACGGAACACCATAAATTTCTATACGTTATTAAGAGGAGATAAATGGGGTTCATGAAATTCAGCGGTGGATGTGAGCCACATTGCAATCTTTACGAGCAACATTAATAAATGCAGAGGCGCGATGTTTTATGGACGGACATTTCACCATCCTAAAAAGTCTCATAATTAGAAACTTTTTAAGACCGCATTATACGCTCTCGTTAAGCATGAAATTTGAATAAGACGCAATTTTCTTCTAAATGAATAAGCCTTTAAAAATGAATTACACTCTCCAATTAAGCATGAAATTTGAATAAAGCGCAATTTTTGTCTAAATGAGAAGAAAAATGAATATTTTATGCATCCCTCCCATGCAATGTATTTGAATTTACTTGGACATCGAAAATAAATGTGAAAAATTCATACCACTTGAGTAGTCACTTCTACAGAGTGTTGTTTTTGCAGGCGGCTGGAGGGAACTTCATTCAAAAGCTGGCATCCTGAAGTAACCGAATTGTCTTAAGATTACGCTGCAAAGTGATTAATATTGCAACCATACCTATGTCCTCTTTTCGGGTCGAAAACGCATTTCAGAATTTCGGCTAACATTTCATTAGTTAGCACATCTACTACTATAAGACGACGAGCCCGTGGCTCAGTGGTTAGAGGCGTTGGACTTCTAATTAACAGGTTGCAAGTTCAATCCCCAGATGTTCCACACTTCGGGGTCGGATATGACGGGCTGACGACCACTAATAAGCCAGAAATGGCCATTCCAGTCTCCCTCGTCCTTGTCGGAGGTCCGTGACATACACAAAAACAACTTGTCAGTAGATTCTTTGACCCGTATTTACCTCGGACCAATCGTGCCTCCTAATTCAGCAAGATTAATGCATAGCGTTACAAAACTCGGAATAGAAAAAACTGCTCCAAGTTCCTACCCCGATAGTAACTCACAACTTTTCGGTGCCGTCAATAAGTCAGGGTCTTTTCGTTCTGTTCAGATCCCTTCCCTTCGTTGCTTTAATGTCTTTTGGGTTTGAGCTACCTGAACCGTTCATAATGTATCATGAGCGATTTTCCAGCAATGTTTAACTTGCACGCAAATCCAGTAGATTTCATAATGGTTTAGGAAGAAAACTCGTCCGACTTCGTCCTTCCATAAAGCTCGACGCAACTGTTTACTTAATTTTCCGCCATAGGAAATTGAGGAGCCCTTGTTCTAAACAATAAATTTATAATCTTTTCATATAGACATTTGTTCTTTAAAAAGAACAGACTTCTATATGGCACCGTCGGAGACATCAGCTTGAATAACGCCGGATAGTATGCCAGATGGATTTGGCTTCATGGGTTTGTGAATAAGGTCAGCCATTGACATTGACTCAGATGTATGCCCACACTTTCATCAGACACTTCTTTAGCTGCGACGGCTGGAAGGAGCGTTATGTGTGCGAGTTTACGAGTGTGATGTCAGTTTCGTACCTAATAGAGTGTTTGCTGTACTCAAGTTAAACGCAGTTATGCTGTCCAAAAAAGAAAACCATGCCTTATTTATTCTACAAGATGAGAGTTTTGGTTGGTAGAACTTGTTTTCCCTCCTTCTTAACTAAAAGGGATGTTACCTTGCTCACTGCTTGAAGGCAGGCTATCAAATTCAGATGAAATGTTGAAGGACCAAAGGCCGCGTCACTAAAAATAAAAATAGAGTTGGTTAAGGTGATGCGGGGCTGACCAGCTCCCCGAAACAAAAACAGAAGGGCAACACCAGCATAAACAATGCCAATTCAGTTGTTGAAAAGGTCAGCCCACAAATTCAAACATCTAAACTATTAACCAAACTCAGAGCACCCACCAAATTTTTGAAACATTTTCTTTTAAATCCCCAAAAAGGTTGTTGCGTAGGCAAGATCGAAATGTTGGCTGCCAAATGTACGTTCGTCCAGGTGGGGGCAAATATAAAGAGAAGTCCTTAGATGGATGAATAGAGTGGATAGTCCCTCCGCCTTTAAGCTGTCGTTATCAAAAGTCATTTGAACGGCCAGCTATTTTGTGTGTTCTACTTTTTAGCTCCAAGCTAGTCCTCAGACATGTAAATGCTGCGTTCAGTTTGACTTGCAATTTATATTCAAAATACCTGTCCTGTCAAAAAAACTGAACAAATTAATCGCCAGTCTGAATGTGATAAGTGATTATTGAAAGCAAAGCCGAGTGGCAGAGATGCATCAGAAGGACCTGCCAGGCTGCAAGCCAATTATGATAGTAAACGAATATGAGTCTCGAAAACCAACTTCAGCGCAGGTGCTGGCCTGTGAAGAGTTCGGGGTACCGCTCTGTGAGCTTGAAGCGCAAGACCACGGGTATAGGTTTATACCCTCGAAAATCGTTGTCTTACCAGTTAACTATTATATAGATAGGTCATCGTAATTGACGATGGTTATTTTGGCCAAAATGTTGTTTGTTTTGACCGTTGTATTGAGTGATTTGTGGTCAATGTTACGATATATTCTCAGGTCTCCAACTGGCCTAACCCTAGCTCTGACTGTCCGTTGACAGCGGGTAGGTAAGGTGTGGCAGTTCGACCGTCGTGCCTGACGATGTCTACCGGACGCTCCACAACAAGCTGATGCAGGCAGGTGACTTGCGCGTGGAGTAGTTTATAGTGAAGGTAGACTTGCGCAGCATCTACCGCATTCCCTCTTCTTCCAAGTATGGGCCCGGTGTCAAAAAACAGCCAAGAAGACCGGAGGTGGGAGAATACGCGGGTGGCTGGCACGGTCGAACCCACACCTAGACGCACTACCACAGCCCCAGGTCCAAAACAAACAACTGACAAGGATGTTAGCTAACAATAACAGCGCCAGAACGGGTCGGAGGGACGAGGATGACAGGGCAGTCATGTTCACGACCTGTGCACACAGCGGAAGCGCAAGGACATCTACCTGCGGAGAGCCAGGTGTCGGAGAACTGAGAAGCACTACCCATAAAGTGCACACATAATCCTGACATGCGTGGGAGTGCCAGAGGTTACTCTGAGAAGGAGCCGTGACAGCCTGGTTCTCAGCCCACAAGTCCGCCACACCACCCAAACACACTATAGGGCAGACGGTGTGGACTGAGTTGAGGCGTCAATCGGCAGCCTTCCAGGCCACGACACTTGGCGAAATGTTTCCGAGTCGGTTTCAGTGATGGTGTTGGTGCTGCAACTGTTGGTGGTGGACACGCTGGGCGGCGGGGTGTGGATTGTACTAGATATAGTGAATTTGCAGGCGTGTTGAGACTGAGGTAACTTCCGTTGTCGTGGATGCGCATGTGACCTAGTAGGTCCATGCGGTGAGTGGGTGTGCGGAGGCAGTGAGGGCAGTTAATGCGGACGCGTCTGGTGTTTGTTGGCTCTCCAGACACAAGTTCGTCGGTATCTGTGCGATGGATTCGCAAGTGACCGACCAGGCCGATGCGTGAGGTGAATGTGAGATCGCAATGAGGACAGGTATGGACCAAGTCCACATCGCTGGAGGTGGGGGTGTTGGCGGTGATGGCAGATAATACAGCCGGCATCGTAGGCTCGCTACCGGATCAGATCCTGAGGCAGGATATCACAAAGATTTCTAATTGCGTCTGCTCGACTTGGAGCACCTTAGAGCACCAGCACAGTGGCAACGGTAGGTGTGCGAAAATGCGAATGTAGATCATATAGGGTCTTCGGCGAGGTCTGGTTCCGCTGCCCCACTTGATTGCTAGTATGTGGCCAGCTTACTAGAACAATATTCGTTAATAAGAAGAAGAAGCTATCGCTGGAACAAGGGCCTTATTCGCCTCACGTTTCGAATTCTCACTTGAACGCATCATCAGAGACAGTGGCAGAGATGGGCAGAAACCTCTTTCTGCCACTGTCTCTGATGATGGGTTCAAGTGAGAATCCGAAACGTCCGACGAATGAAGCCCTTGTTCCAGCGATATCTTCTTCTTATCAGCTAGTAGCTGGGACTCACATCTTCGCTTGTATCACAATATTCGTTAACATACTTAATTTAGTGACTCGCGGGATTAGGAAAGGAAAGAGGGCGCAAGTAGAGTTCGAAGCAAGCGCAGGGACGCGTGTGAAGATGGCGTATACACATTCTCCATGCCTCACAGCCACTCGCTGAATTTGTAGGATAAGAAGGGTGAAATCAAAACTGGAAGGCCACGGAGGGAACCGCGTGGTAAATTGCAGTGCATGGCTTTTTGTTGTGGGATCGACGGAGTCCTAGTCCGTCCGAACAATTCCATTTGTGAGCCTACTTAGCCACTCGCTAGATTAGTATAATATCGAGGACGCAAGCAGGGCTCTAAGCACGCGCAGTGAAGCGCGTACGAACCGATGCTGGCCACTCGCTTGATTAGGATAATAAAGAGAGCGCAAGCAGGGCTCGAACCACGTGGAGGGAAGCGCGTGTGAACTGATAACTGGAGTAACCGAGGCTGACGTTTAAGCACTCCTCCCCTGTGGCGTAGTCACTTGCTGTATTCAAGTGGTAAGGAAGGTGCGAACACGTGATATTTGTAAGGTCATAGTACCCACATCTACCAAGATTGCTTCAGGAAGCTAACCGTACGATATCAATCACGTGGGGCTGCAGAACCAAACCTGACGGAGTCTTCTGTATGAAAAATAGAATTGTACGGGTTTATTGCCACTTTGACACTCTGTCTGCTCAGAAGCAAGACAAAAATACGTGATTCTTAGTTAGCCCAAATAACAGAAAGAATTAACTGCGAACCCATGGGTAGAATACTGTACTAGAGAGGAACACAAAGAGAAAACATCAAGATACGAGTTTGATTGTGTTCTAAAGATGTACCGGTGGTTGAAACAGTTCATATTATTAGTTTTGTGACGCCAAAATTTTGATCACTCATAGGACGTAGTGGAGCATAAAATCCCGCCATAAGGAGTCGCAGATGTGCGCTCTTTTAGAGTGAAAACCCTGCAACTCACCACGTAATGCGAATAAGAGGGTAAATATGCAGCATATAGATCTTTATTGACGAAGGTTAATTGCAACTCGAATTTTTTGGTGATATCTATCCATCGTGTTGCGTTTTATTTCACGCTCAAGGCAAACTTTTTGTAAAGATCAAATCAAAAACGATTGTCCAGAGAATGGATGAGGATTCCATCACCTTTTATAAGTAATGATCCAAAGAATTATGTCTGTCAACGTTGGCATTCGTCTAATCTCCTGCCCTACCGTAAACTTTGATAAAAGGCGAAAACTGTGACCCAAATCGATACTGAAAAATAAATCTGGAGCACATCGGGAAGACTTGCCAATGGCACATACTAGGAGAGGAAAGGGAGGTAGAGAGTGAACTCGATTCACAGCCAATTCAGCGATTTGTTTCTTCGCCATAGTGGCTCGACACAATCTAAACTCTCGCAGAACCCAAAGTGTGAGGAACTGAAGGTAGGCAATTAACTGAATAGCTACAGTCAGTGATCGATCTCATGAAATGTTGACCGATCTGTGCCTTCGATTAGGAAATATTACTAAGTTGGGTTGTAATACTGGCTATCTTGTGACATAACCCCGTGATATTTCGGACATGCCGGAGTGTTGGTTTTTGAATGCACTTTTTTCAGCCGCCTGCAAAAAGTGCACTCGGTAAAATGTGAATATATAAGTAATATGCACGGCCTATACCGATTTTTTATGTCCTTAGAAATCCTAAAGTGTTTTGCAGAAAGCCTTCACAGAAATGTTATTTCTTGTACGCACTTGGCTGCTATTTACGTCTTCTTCAAGTCTCACATTCGAAGAAAAGGTATCTTTCGGCCTTAAAGAGTTTGAAGTTATGAGATCTTCTAAGACCGTGCGGTATCCATTCGAATAGCATCGTATATGTCCTTTTTAATAATGCTCCTCATTGAGTATACAACATAGTTAAAATCCATTGTGATATTTTGTGAACACCATACGGTATTTGGTCAATAGCATAAAGAAATGTATGTTTTTCCTCACATGAAAATCGTACAGCCTGTTGACTAGAAACCCCAAGCAAAAGTGCACCGGCAGATCGAGTTCAGCATAACTCGGAGACTGAAAAACTTTTAAAAATTAAAAGATGCCCTTTCTTCGAGTGTAAACTTTGAAGAAGACATAATGTGCTGCGAAATGAACACAAGAATGAATATTCACGAACGGAAGAGAATATGCGCATCCCAGGTTCTTGTTTAAAAGAAGGCGAAGGCACGATCACTGGGATAGTAGGTTTATTTGCCTGAGCTTTAGAACTCGAACTAGAGTTCATCCTCAGAGACTACTCGAGTGCAGCAAATTGTGAACATTTATATCGTTCGTCCTTGCGGAGGGGGGAGGGGGAGTACGTCCGTGGCTAGGTAGGGTTTGTGCCCCGCCTGGCCCACGATGTTCCCCCGGCGTGGTGGCGCCATTTGCACTTCGCGACGGTGTGAGCTGCGCCACCTGGCTGCGTGGGCGGAGCGCGTGATAACACGCAGGCAAATCGATGTGTCTGTTGATAGAGTTGGTGTCCGACACCCACGCCTCCAACACCTCTTGCCCTGTCTTGTTGCCGGCGCCCCACTGTCTCAAGTAGCCACTCACACGCTGGAGAAAGGGCATGAGTTCGACTTCGCCAACACGCGGATATTGGCGCGAGCCGGCAACAAGACAGGGCGAGAGCTGTTGGAGGCGTGGGTGTCGGACACCAACTCTATCAACAGACACATCGATTTGCCTGCGTGTTATCACGCGCTCCGCCCACGCAGCCAGGTGGCGCAGCTCACACCGTCGCGAATTACAAACGGCGTCTCCACGCCGGGGGAACATCGTGGACCAGGCGGCACAAACCCTACCTAGCCACGGACGTACTCCCCCTCCCCCCCCCGCAAGGATGAACGATATAAATGTTCACAATTTGCTGCACTCGAGTAGCCTCTGATGATGAACTCTAGTTCGAGTTCTAAAGCTCAGGCAAATAAACCTACTATCCCAGTGATCGTGCCTTCGCCTTCTTTTAAAGAATTAATATTTTATGAGAGTTTTCAATAAAATATATTTGAATGCACAAGGGAATCGAAAATCGATATGGAGGATGAACACTATCTAAGTAGTCGCTTTTTACCGAGTGTGGTTCTTGCAGGCGGCCGATAAGAAGTGCATTTAAAAGCAACTACCGCGGTTTGTCCGAAATGTCACGGGATTACG
This sequence comes from Spirometra erinaceieuropaei, assembly GCA_902702965.1. Classification (NCBI taxonomy): domain Eukaryota; kingdom Metazoa; phylum Platyhelminthes; class Cestoda; order Diphyllobothriidea; family Diphyllobothriidae; genus Spirometra; species Spirometra erinaceieuropaei. Next base: position 3,868,464 of record CACRXP010000004.1, read on the forward strand.
TCGCAAAATAATCAATACTACAGTTCCACTTCCTAACCGAAAACGCATTTCGGAATTTCGGTTAACATTTGGCGAGATCAGTCACTGACCGAAGGTCCTTTTCTGGACTGACGGCTCGGTCACAGTGGCTTTTTGTTAATGCAGTGCGAGTGTGTGTGACGATCCAATGTTATATTCGAGACTCCCGCTTTGAATTTTAGTTCGCGTGACTGTAGAGACAGCATGTGTCGCAAGAGCAAACGCGCATTAAGTCACGTCAACCACTCGTTCCCAGTACTTTCGACTTTATAATGCCTTTTGAAAATGGTGGATACAGAACGACAGAGTGAGGGTGGCTCTGGGCAAACCTCCCTTATTAAAACTAGGTACAGACTCAAGTAACCGCTATACCTTGGAGATGGTTGTGACCCAGTTGCTTGAAATGAATGAAATCGAGGTTGCAGTGATGGCGGTGGGGTTTGGTTGTGGTAGAGATGTTGATAGGATTACGGTCATCCAAGTGGCCTGCGCCGCTGTTGTGCTAGATTAAAAATATGGCAACAATGGCTCATAACATGCGCTGAGTCTGCGTACGTTCTTTATTATTGCCGTATATGAGCGTAGTACTCGTGCGACGGAGTCCCACACCACTGCGCCAAATATTAACACCAGTCGGCCGGCTCAATGCAGCGACCTGTGCTGAGGAGGGCGTCGAGAATGTGAGGCTGACGTGGAGGTACCCTTCCTCCCAGCAGTTAAGTGCACTTTCCACTATAATCATTCTCACATGCTCGGAACGATAACGTGCCAGATTCTTGAATTTGGAGGCTGACAGTTGGCGGGGGGGGCGATTCAGCCCTCCAGTAAAATAATGACCAGGTTGTAATGACTCCCTCATAATGTGGCCATCATGACACTCCTCATGTGTGTGTGGCAGGGGTAGATGGCGGCTTCACGTCGCGCCAACCTCGGAGTCCGCATATCGTCAAAAGGCCCTCTACTGGCATGAGGAGGGATAAGCAGGGGAGGCCAATCCCGAGATATCTTTCTCCAGGCAAATCAGTACATACCTGAATATAGCAAACCAAATGCGCTTGAACCTTCGGGGCATAATGAAAGTCGTGCCTAAGAAATCTGCCAGCTGACGAGTAACTGGGTTCTTTGGAACGAGGTTCAGACTGTAACGGCTCCTTGTTAAGCTGATCTTTATGGTGCGCTAACTTATATGCGGTTCGAGAATCCTCACTGAAAGACCGTCCGTCTGGGAGCTCAAATCCCCTTCCGTCGATCGTGTATATGGGCCGCCTATCTTAATCAGTCGATGCGCGCACGCCCAGCTTTGGTTGTCTTGGAGTTGTTTTGCTGTCAGGACATGGTGGACGTAAGAAGGGTGGAGTGAGATGAACACAGCGCGCTTCTGCTTTACTATGGCGAATTTCATGCAGAGGTCACCACCTCGGCCGTGTCGGACACGGGGATATGGACCATACTTTTGCTAAATTCCAGGAGTATCTTTTCCCAGGTCCTAGCCTTGACCTTAACTCTAACCCCATGGCCCTAGATGTAACGCTCTTAATCCTAACCGTGCACCCTGGAATTTAAGGCAGGGTCGATATTCTCATGCACTACGATCGGCCATTCTGGGACAGTGGTGGTAGACATATAATTCGATAAACAAACGATCTTCTACAGTAGTTTTGACGGTGGTGATTGCAACACCTGGCTTGGTGTGTAATATACTGTAGCTGTAGCTGAAATAAATCCGCTAATCCTTACTGCCCTTTTTCGAGTACGCACCTTCCTTTAAAGACGTGTTTCCGGATCCAAGTGTTCGAATTATTTCATTTTGTTGATGAATCCGGACTTTGGCAAGGCGAGTTGAAACCGTCCTCTATGCAAAATCGGGAAATCCTTTATACACTTATTGCCCATGCTTTATTCATTCAATAACAGCAGACAATCCTCTGAAGTAGCCAATTATTAATTGTTATATGCTTCTGTGCTTCACTGGGGTAGGGGATTTTACCTTTTAGGTCAGAGGCGGGAAACTGCGCGGTTGCAATTTTGCCACTCATGAGATCTAAAAAATACTGGTGTTTCTTCACTTTCAGCTGATGAATTGGGTCTGAGAGCACAGTCAAGAGCAAATAATGAATGCAAACTGTCAGGAGTTGAAAGTGAAGACGGTAGGTAGTGCCAACAAGTTAAATGTTCCAGAGAGGAGCAACAACATACGTTCCACCCATAACTACCTATTTGACTGAATAGAAGTAATACAAGCCGTCAGGAGAAATAAATTTTGTACTGTCCCTGACATGAAGAGGTTGATGGAAACAAAGATGAACATTCGAAAATGAAATAACATAAACAGTTTATACATTCTGATCAACAGCTTTGTTCGATCTCCGGCAGACTACTATAAAGCGATATGCCTCAATAAGGTGCCCAGAACTAATTCCTCATGAATCGAAACACTTTCACAACGACATTTGTTATGCATTTAAGGCGCTTGTTTGAACATGAAACAAGTAGCATCGTATGCGTGGTCGAGTAACGGTAGAGGTGAAACGTGGCGTAACCATCCAGCCATTCCCATCACTGGTAAGTGCCAGTCAGCCTAGAGATAAATCGCAAATATTCCCTGCCGCTTCAAAGCGGAGAATGCAGACATTGAGCAACTATAGCCTCCTTCCTTCAATTGGTCTTCTCCAGGTCCTTCAACGGACAGTTAGCCCGTCCGGCAGACGACCCCTCCCTGATTTGGAATTACTTGCTCCAGAATGGCTCATTGGGCTTGAAAAGCAGGAGAACAGCCGCGCCGAAGTATAAACACGGGAACTGGCTGAAACTCGCCTTCCAGCAGGATTTGGCTAGATCGCAGTTGGTAGCCAGGCCCCCTATAACAGTTGGCTAGGAGGTTTGTTTACTAGGGCTATTTTGTCGGGTTCCATAATCACATCTGACTCCTTTGACTTCCGATTTACGTTTGAAGTTAGGATTAGGGTAGTGGTTAAGGGTTTCCGATTTTCGGGTTAGGGTTATGCATTTAGGCTTAGGTTTCTAGGGTTACGGTTAGGGTTTGTGCGTACGATTAGGTTTCAGTATTATGGTTAGGTTTTTCAATTACGGCTATGTCTAAGGGCTACGGTTACATTTACGATTCCAGTTAGGGCTAGGGTTGCCGTTAAAGTTAACGGTCAACGTTTACGGTTGAGGTTAGAGTTAGGGTAGGGTTAAGGTCACCGTCTGCTTCCCCATTTCTGGCTACCAACTGCGATCTAGCCCAGGATTTTTCTCCAATAAGACTAGGCATACTTGGCTCTGTACCCGGAGTGGATGAGATGTTGTTCATAGTCGCACGCTTCGAGTATGATATGGTTACGTCAAGTTGAGTGATAAAACCGTCTTAGTGCACACAGTTAGGTGTTTCACCCCGTTGTAGCTTCAGTCATGATGTCTTGTCTATTCTTCTTGGAAAAGACGCGCTAATGAAGGACAATCTAAAACGAGTATTAGGTTCCCCAGAGTACCGTGATACGTAAGTCTATGATATGCGTGCATTTATGTGAAGAACTCTAAGTGTTTTTTTCTGCTCAGCCTTACAGTTGCTTGGTTACCTTAGTTGGCTGCAATGGTTGGCTGAATGAGTTTATAATCAGTACAAACGACAGTAAAAATGACTCGTTTGAAAGAAAGTATTAACAAAGGGAGAAACGCTATTGCTCCTCTTGGCCAGCCAGCCAGCCAGCCATAACCCATCAACCCAGCCTAATGATAGACGAGATTTCAATTCGAATTTGAAGCTTAGCCGTGGGTGGACGATATGTGCATGCAAGAGGACCTTAGCTTTTTACTCTCTGTATAAAAATATACCAAAAAGTCGACCATTTATCTTAATTAAGTAATTAATCACAGTTTTGCACACGTCTTCTGTAGACGGAAAATTGGGACGCTGCTTCGCATGTGAACTTCTCCAGCGATAATGTTGCTTGCTCTAGAGGCCCACCTACCCCCCATGAGGAGAGGCTATCATCTTGGCCGGTCTAAAAGTAGGGGGCTGTAGTAACAGCGATTGATAGTGAGACAAACATGAAACAAGAAATGTTTTACAAAAAGTCCAAGGATTTTGGTTTTCAAAGAGGGAACTAGTGTCATTCTGGGCCTGCTCAGAACGGTAGATGTTTGTGATAATCTGCCCTACTTAGATTAGATCCTTTAATGAAGCAGCATATAAGACAAAAACGTGTATTTATATGAGGAGAACCGCGTAAAGGCCGGCCACGTAGTCCAGGTCCGTGTACCAATTGTCGCAACTAAAGCAGCCCCATTTAAGCCTGAATATGTTTTCTTCATAAAATAAAGGGCGCATTTGTATGACTATTTTTAAGGAACGCTACCCCGTATTACAGTGTAACAACCAGGCCTCCTGGTGTGCAACAAAACCGCTCAAGTGACTTTGGGACATGGCGCGAAGTAAACTAAATTTTATTTCTCAGTGTTAAAAAGTATGTCTTCTAAAAAAGATTCCAAGATTGGCAGTTGAGTGAACGAAGATAATAATTGCAGGATAATAAGAGATGAGTAAAGCAGAGATTGCTGGGTCAACTACCCCATCTGGTTGACATTGCCTCCAGATGGGTTTGACGTGTATTGTCAATCAGTGCGCTGGACAAAGAGTTCGTTTTTATGAGGTACGAATTTTGGTGGTCAAAACCATACTAAACCGACTGAAAAATTACTCAGAAAGTGCGTTTGTCTCTATTATGTTTTCTACCTTCCTGGAAAGTTGGTAAAAAAAAGTACCTAAACAGCAGCAAAGTTTTTTTCAAGAGATATTTATTTAAAAAATCAATTATCAACGAACTAGTGGTGGATGCCTCTAGGTTCCTTTAACAGTGCATGCCAGTCCTTTATTCAAACTCAACAACCAGCCATCTCTTTGAATGCGTACGCTGATAAGAGCAACGGCCTAAAAGAAGCCTCGTGAAGCTCTAGATGGAGTCACAAAGACCAAAGGGACGAGCATATCCCGTAACGCGATCAGTACCACACACTCCCTGCATAGAAGTAGGAATATTTGTTGTCAATAATGCCATTAGATACGGAATTTTTGGCCCAAAATCTTGGACGGTAGGCAAACTGAAGATTGACACACGACGCGTACTCCTGCTGTAGTTTGAAGTATTTGCTTAAAAGCGAACACCTCTCTCACATACGAAAATATTCTCTGATAATCCCCACCCTTTGAAATAAGAAGATGCGATTAGGTTGACCCAGAGATTACGATGACCTTTTTCGCGAGAGGCAGGAAATGTGCTACTCACAGGCGTCACGGGTGCAATTGCTCATAGACCTAGGTGCGTGTGAAAATACAGATTATTTCTGTGTCTGGAAGAATTGCCCCATAGTTGTCATAACAACCCAACGCCTGGTGGATGCTAATTGCACGTAGGGAACACAGGCAGCTTGCACAAACAGAGCCATGCGTATGCGCGCAAGTGCGACACTTGCCAAAATCGTTTTGCTTGTGTCGCGTATTGGCTGCTTCACTTGCCCGCACAAGTCTCAATTATCCGTGGTCAGTTGCACTTGCAGTGCATATGTAGCTCCCAGCCACCTGTGGCGGAATTCTGCTTTGTGAGTCGATTCGAGCACATTTTCGGTTCCCAGCAGAGAGAACTGCCGAAAATAGGCTGGCTAGTACCTGCGCTGTTAGTATGGAATCACCTTACCCTAAAGTACACTACTAGCAGCCTGTCGGCAGTTAATGAATATAACGCGGTTATCCGCTGTGGCCAATGAACTTTGGCCCAAATATTCATACATAAAAACTTATGTCTAAACCTATAGATCTTAAATATACTGATCTACTCTAAGTTCGCAGTTATCTTCTGGGGATATTAAAAAGTTACTATTTCTAAATTGGAGTATCTACCAGAAAGCAGACAGGGAATGCTGGGGGAACCAGTGACGAGCCGAAGCCCTCGCGGCTGTCATGCAGCGGAAGAATATCGTCGAAACACGCGTGTATGGGTTTTTGGCTATTACCTATGCTGTTGGTATGGAATCACCTTACTCTGACAGAAATAAGTTTAGGCACGCTTGACCCGGCAGTCGATCAAATTATGGTTAGCATACAAAAGTAAATCAATAGTTTTACCAGTCGCAAATCATCTGTCGCGAGGGGATTTGAGTAGGCAACATCCGTCATGACAATCATAGGTCCGCTGATGTCTTACAGTCTGTTAGCAAAAACTCGACTGGTCTGTAGAACTGCCTATCTTTTGATTAAGAATGCATTGAAGGCGACATAAAGTTATCGTGCATGCAGTCTCAAAGTCGGCGAAAAGTAAGCAGATGAAGTGTCCATGTGATTAAAAAGACGAGTAGAATGTGTATTAAAACAACCTCAGCACTGGGCCAGTGCTCTAAAATAACTTGGCATAACTAGGGGAGAAGTATGTTCATGCGTTCTACCGTCATTACAGTTTACGATTATTCAAGTTTACTTCAAAAGATGCGCCTGCCATTTACAAAATCATCTTCGTCAGTTGAAACTTACTCTATCGATGAAACTAAAGCTTTATCCTCTGACGCCTCGGATCCGAATTAAAACCCAAAATCAAAGACAGATGAAAGTTTCGAGTATGAATAAGAAACGCTCTTGTGACTGTGACTGAGTGTGCGTCTTTGCTCCTCAAATAGGCCACGCGGTAGATGCGCTGGATCAACACAGGGGCCAGATTTGAGTCCGGTAGACGTTATCGGAACACGCACCCATAAGAAATGTCAATGCTGGAGTGTGATGACACGCCAAGGAGCAGGCTCACGCCGTGCCACTTAGGATCCGTATTGCCCCCTTTTCCCCTGTTGCTTAAAATCCTAGTCAGTGCATGTTGTGACCAGGGGGTGTGGTGGTACGCCTAGGTGCGGGTTTTCACCGTGTCCTCAACCTGCGCCCTCTCCCGCCTCTAGTCTTCTTGATTCTGTCCTGGCACCGAATCCAGTTGGAGGGAGCAGGAGGGTGTGGCAGGTGCTGCGCTATTGCTTCAAATTAATTCGCGCTAAGTCAACGTAGCTGCTCTCGGCCTGATGTGGGGCACACGGTGGACATGGTCGGCCACGACGGTCGAACTATCCTCCTTATTATCATTGAGGCGTAATAATCCCCACTCGACTACACTTTGATATAAAATTTGTTTTGTGAGAAGTATCAACCTGTGCGTGGATGAGGTTGCAGAACATATGTCTCGACAATAAGGAGTTGCAGAAGTCTGTCGACCACAAACTCGCGATAAGCGCGGTGTCAGCGGGACCAGCAGGCTGTCAACATGACAAATGGATGAGCGGAGCTCCTTCTGGATTATCTTTAGAGGCTTAGTTTGAGCAGACGAGAACAGCTGCAGTATAACAAAAAGGGTGACGAAATGAAGCCATAATCAAGGTTTCCAAAATATCCAGATCGGTACGGGCACAACCATCCTTACATAACACTCGATAAAACGTCGTTTGAAGCATTATCCCTTTGTCCTAAGCTCTGGGTGTTTCATCGGAGAGTTAACTACTTACAGTTAGAAAATCAGTCCGAGAATCTCTCGAACAAAATCTACGATCTAAAACTCGTTCCCACAGACAGTGACCGACATTTGCAATCAACACTGGTGAATTGTAGTTAGCAGTGCCTAAACATGGACCCAAAAAGTCGGGGACTGCTGACAAAAGCACACATGAAGAAGTAAAAACAGTTTTGAGAGAACAAAGATCTTTTTGTGACTAGTCCGGATAAACGAACAGGCGTCATTATAATGAACAGATCGGACTACGTAACTAAGATTCAGTCCATATTATGAGACCAGAAGAAATTTAGGAAAGAACACAAGGAAAAGGACTGCATGGATGAAGTAGAGGCAAAAGTGACCGGTTGCCGAAAAGAACTTCATGCAGAGAGATATCTCCGGATGTATTGACGACGCTGAGGACCTGAACCTAAACGGAATGGTGATGTTTTCTCTTGACATCTCATCGCTCTTAACAAACGTCCCGGTCACAGAGATGGTTGATTACGTCTGCGAATACCCATCGGCCAATCAGCAAGAAAAATGAATACTGAGGAACGCACTTAAGGAACTATTGTTAAGGCACGCATCAAATGTGTAATTCCTTTTTGACAACCGACCACATAGACAAACAGAGGATGTAGCTATGGTCTCGCCTTGTGGTCCTCTCTTAGCCGGTGTCCACGTGGGCATGCTGGAGAAACTTCATCCAAACGATCGGCTAAGACATTACGGTCGCTACGCTGATGACACCTTCGTAGTCGTCAGTGCAGAAACCAACATAGCTACCCTCTTTGGTGCTATGAACCAGGTACATCTGTCGACCAAATTTACTTTGAAGGCGGAAACGGCAGGTCCGCTCCCTCTCTTAGACGTCCTTCTAAGCGAAACAGCTGACAGTATCGTTCGAAGGGGCGTCTTTCGGAAGAAAAGTTGGTCTGGACAATATAAGAACTTCTGCTGTTTCGTATCCTTTCAACAGAAACGCAATCTAGTCGGTTGTTTAGCTCAAAGGGCTGGAAAAGTCTGCTCAGCAGACAGCATGGACCAGGAATTTATAAATATTTAGGAGCTGTCTCGCGAGAACGGGTATCCTGGCAGATGTATTGCAAAAAATATTATCGAGAGACCAACAGATCTTATTATACTGGCGGCGGAAAAGTTGAATCTGCTCCTCAAAGTCCCTTTTCAAGGGAACGCAGCGAGTGAACTCCTAAGAAGCCCTGACCAAACTGTTCCACGAACCTGCGCAGCAGCAGGAGTTTTGGTATTATTTTCAGTTAACCCTGTTTTACACAGATAAGGTAAGAATAATTTGCCAGCTCAGACCACTTCCATGTGCATTTATTCGTTTACTTGCTCCTGTAGAACTGGTCATATAGGTCACACGAGCAGACGCCTATATAGAAGAGCACGGGCACAACTCCTGGTATGGTTGAAAAAGGCGAAGAGCAAAGACAACGCCATTGTCGCACACATCGTTGAATCCGGACGTCGTGTGGACGTCAACGAGGCATTCCATGTGATCTACAAGGTCCCACCCAACTACCCTAAGCCATTGAGTCAATGTCTGCTAAAAAGACCAGAGGAGACTTCCATCAGGTCACGGGAGTCGGTCTTGTGTGCGCAGAAGGACCTGCTGTAAACTCCACGGCCACCGTGGCCAAAGTTAGGTTGGTTGTGTGCACTTTTCCGCGCGCTCCCCTCTTCTCCCCTAATTCCCGCTGCCTCCAAACTCACTGTCTTATCACCTCACCCCCAATTCCTACACCCACGTTTCATGAAAGGACAAGCTGTAAGCGACTTTTCTTATCACTTACGCGCTTCGTTTACATATTAATGCAGTGGCCCGACCAAAACTTATCGAAAGCACACGTATGCTAGCCAAAGGGTCTTTTGACTCCTTCTATGGAAATTTTTGTAACTCCTCACTTTCCGCCTGGCACAAAATATTTCCACCTTTCATGCTCATACATTCTTGATAACGATGAGGCGAACTAAATCCGCCGAGTTACAACCTTTCCAATGTCTTAGCCGCTATCCCCTACATCGCTTTCGCTGCGTATATTGCTTAATTACTAAAAGGGGAAGGCAGAGTTTGGCCCTGAACAAAAGTTACTGCGGAAACCATACCTCCAGAACTACTGAGTAACGGGGACCGCGGGCGACGGCTACGCCCTTGAACAGCCAAACCAGCAGTCGTCTCCCCGCATGGCCCAGGTAACGAATCACATGGGTCAAGAGACCCCGTGAAAGGAAACTGCCGCACACTGATGCGACCCTTCCTCCTCCATCCCTTATAGTGATGACTGCGAGGCGATCTCCGCCATTCCTGTATAGTGAACAGCCGCATATATCGCACGAAAATCCGTACCCAAAATAAAAATACCACAGTGAGGGTCCCTCGTTTTTAGCCTTCAGAATTAACCTGAGGTCTGGTCTGCGAAAATGAGGGCTAGAGTTCTAATACGGTAATTATCTTAACTATGTTGAAATTGAGTCCACCGACCGGGTTACTGGAAATGTTCGCCACGTCGTGCCTTGGGACTCAATCTAAAGCCCTCACAGAAGGAGAGTACCGACAAAGACATAGTGGAACTTTAAAAGAATGTCGTTATTTTCGATCTGACACAATGTCTGCCTGCGTTTCCATCCAGCATGAATGTGAACTTTTGCTGGCACTCAAAACCTGTAAACTGCAAGACGAAAGCGTCCATCGACCTCAATGACCCATCTCCAAGAGCGCATTATTCTCCTAACAGATGCGGTGGCTTGGTCAGACGAGACAGTACAGCTGATGCTGTCTATGTATAGACAGGGAAAAGCATAAAACGTAGACATCTGCCAGTCAACCACGTGAATCAGAAAATGTGTCCTTGTGCCCTGACGTAATATTGAAAGTGCTTCAGCTGAGTAAGCACATACTCAGCCATAAGCTACAATGTTGAAGGATTGCTAGGTAAGCTTATCTACCGTTTGACGCAAAAACGCAGATACTTCTAAGCCACATACAAGGTATAATATCAGCGGCTGGCCCTGAATTTGAAGCAGATCAGTCCCTCTTACATAATAAGAAGAATGTGACATGTTGCAAAGGCCAGATAGTTTCCAGAGAACAACGTCCGCCACCTAATCGATGAGTCGAAAAAATGACCGTCCTAATGGCCGGTATGCAGATGCTGTCGTATTTGGTAAACGCATCAGTTATCCAGCACGATTGCAGCTGAATTAGTTTAATTTGATCCTAATTGACGAAAAAAAGCGTAATGGTGCAGTCTCAAGGCTTTGACTTTCAAGCATTCTGTCTGATTGAGTGGGCGAAGGAAACGATCAGAAAACAGCCATACTGTCGAAATCAAGGAAGGCTTGGCTGTTAACTTCTAACACCTTCGCTTCGATTAGCCAGTCTCGACTTACGTAGGTACTGTAGACCTGCGACGCAAACCCAGAACTGGTGTCGCAGGATCAAACGAAGCAAGCAGTTGGTCGACGAACTCCCACCATCAGCCGGAATGGCGCCGGCAACGCAAGCAGTAAAATTCCCTCTGACACGTCTATATTTATAGTTTCCAGTGATTATACTACTTACGGAAGCCTATGCGTGGTCAAAGCATTAGATCGGAGGCCAGACACTCCCTTCAGCATAATGCGTTTTCAGGGTATTCATCGAGTAGGTGAACGGTTACTGTCTGAATGCCAAAAGATTTTGTTTTATTTAACCCCGTGTCATACTACTACCGTTCAGTTTGGACGCATATTTTGCCGACACGATTCAATAATAGTCGGTGACTGTGCTTCCTCATGGTCTCGCTAAAACCGGCTATAAAGTAGTTCCACTACTGTTCTTATAATTTTGACCGTGTTGTGAGCAAAAATTCAGGAGGGGGGGGGTAAGTTTTAACTAGACTTAAAAGTAAGTTGCCTTAAAGATGCCAAAGTATGTTCAGTTTTCTTCTTAACTACAGTTCCCAAAAGCTGGAAAACGCCACTTGGTTAATTTTCCCGTAGATAAATAGACTGATGTTATGGCAACGGACGGTAAGTGGAATTTCAAAAACACTGAGATGCATGACGCGGTGTATCACACTTATGGGCGAATCACAAATTTCCATCGACTAGTAGGCATATATTGCAGAGGAGACTGTCCATTAAACTCGGTAAACTGAAGGCTGTAGTTGTGCAGTGTGCTTTTAGTTATGCCTTCTGTAGATCATAACATATTGAGTTAAGTGTTACAGTGATGTACCTGTCCTTACATCCTTAACGGTTAACTTTGATTGAGGTATGGAGACTATAATTTCATAAACTAATTACATTGATCGTTTCCTCGGCTTGAAGTTAACTGAAGGATAACAGTCTTGTAACAGCCTCTTCTTATTGAATTTAGTGAAAATGGGAGGGATTGCATTGAATTTTGGAGCATATAATTTTCTATAAGTGGGATCCAAGTTTCAACCAGAAAGCAATGATCCAAAACGTATGATTCAACTGCCTTTGTACCATTCATTAAAAGGCCCAACATTGGTTAAATATGACACAAATAATCCAAATTTTGTATTAGGTCCTAGGGCGAATAAAAACCCAATAAGCACAATAACCTACAAACTAGTGAAGAATATAACCAGTCTGAATCAATGAGAACCAGTGTTCCAGCTAGCACTATAAAAGGTTTCAGGCAAAAATGTCGCATGCCGGCATAAACTACAGCTATACAACTGGCAAACAGCGTGCCAGTCATGCCTTTTTAAAGACCGAAGCTGTGCGGGGTTTTCAGCAGAATGTAATGCAATCCTAGTGATAAAAAACCATCTTTTCCCATACTTTGGTAATCAATGTATATGTATAGTCCATTGCGCCGTTTTTCACAGTTGAGTCAAAATGGCATAAATATGTCTAAATTAAGTCCGCCGGACGTCGTCTTTCATAGTAACTAGTTGTTGGTATTTTGAATGTACTGCTTATGAGAACGAAATCGGAATTATTGGGCAATATACGACACGAAGTAGGAAATTCAGCGATAAAATTGAAAATGTTCAAGAAAACCTATTAACGCCGGCTTTTATTCTTCCGCGCGACCTCGCGAAAACATAATAACTGAACTTAATATTTTATGTCAGGAAATAAGTACCGTATTTGCAGCAAAAGCATCATTTGGAGGAGAGAATTTTTACTGGTCCGCCTGGACAGACCTGGACTTAACACACTCCCACTGTCCATAGCGTCAAATTGAAATCGCACACTGTTAGGAATGGCATATTCACTTAAAGCTAAAGATGGGATCTCGATAAGTCCGCGATGCAAAATCCGGAACGTCCATCATTTTTCAAGAAGACTCACTTAGAAACGACTAGTATTTACCCTAGATCGTTTGGTCGTATGAGTTAGGTCCTGCGAATCTCCACGGTGCAACCGGAAACAGCATTCCGTCGGCACAAGCTCTATAGTAAATAAGAACATTAATCCGTATTCCGCGGGCGGTGTATCTGCCCAAGTTGATTGTATTATCTTTTGAATTATACTTCGACCTCTTTGTCTTAATAAATCTAACGATGCAGTGTAGGTAACAAGAGGAAAGCCAAGCGTCAACACACCACAACTCGCCGGGGACGTGATTCTGAAAAAAAACTGGGAGCGTTTGATTTTATTGCTTATACAGACTTAATTACTTGGGAGAGCTAAGGACCGAAATGCGGTAATTCGATTTGTATTCGAGGCTATATATATTCACAGATGCTAGTGTTTGCATTTGATGTGTTTGTTAGCTAAATGTGCCTGCTAAGGTCTGAATTAATAATGCGCGACTCGTATTTTAGGACACGTTAAAATCAGAAAGGTCTGACGAAAGTTCCCCATATGAACGTAAGTCGCAAGTTTCACGGACGCTCATCAGTGTATTTTTACACCCGTATGAAGCCCGAAGTGGCTTAAGCTCTACACATGACTGTTTAAAAGTCCTTGGTCGCAATCGACTACAAGGAGAACGCCAATTTTCCGAGACATCTCTCTCGCTCCAGTTTTATGACCTGAATAGTTTTATTTTCAAAATCAGCTAAAGTGGATAAAACTTCGGTCTCTTTTGGATATTTTTATTCCTCGACTGTTATACGATAGGGTTCATGGGTCTAACCACCTTCCCAAATTGTGTTCTTGGATGATTAGAGTACTCCCTTGTTGAAGTTTTATCAGAAGTGGTTTCTTACTGCTAATGCTAATGAAGCTGGCAGTGCTTCTTCCTATAGGATATTCTCACTATCTGTTTTTACAGCTAATGATAGGTTTCTTGTCGTTGCAATGATCCTTCATTTTTTCACCGATCGACACTGCCACGTTCATTCGCTTCCAAACTCGGTCTTGAGGAATGCTTGATAATTCGCACTTACCTATTCTTACGTTGTGACAAAATCGTCTAGTGGGTATTCAAGACGGAGATTTTCAGAAGGATAATTCAATACTAAGGTAAAAACATTTAGGACCGCAAAAACGTCGAAATGTCCAACTAATTTTATGAGAAATTTTAATAACATCTTTCCGGGTTTATTGCACCGTATTTTAGACAAACGTAGACTTCTTAACAGAAAACGTTAGTGTCAGTCGAATGAGCGATTATTATGTTCTAAGTTCTTGCTCATGAGGCAAAAAGCCTGACTGAGCGTATTCGCATAGAAATCAATTCTAAATATCAAAAATTACTTAAACGAAACAAAGCTTTTCGGAGTTATTTTATTTCCTGCGTCATGGAGCTAGCAGAGAACGACAATAATGGAACTAAATTTACTATAACAGAGAGAATGCCTTAATTAACCTTTTATAATTATTTGAAAATGGGACGCGGATGTCTTAATTTTGTCAGACCCGAGCAGATTTCCAGAAGAAAAGGGAGGTAGAGGGAAAACAAGCGTGGGTGATGTTCATAAACAGCTCATCACACAGCTGTATCGATAGGAATATTAAAACGTTTTTAAATGGCTTTGAATTCTTCACAACAAACTTACCGGTATGGAGTGAAAGACGGTATATTTCCTGTTAATAAGCATTGATAAGCTTCTTCTGCTGACCGTTTCAAGTAAATTACCTGTCGAATCGAACAAATAGTTGACAGACTGCGCAAACTTACCTGGTAGCAGCCAACAAGGAACGCAGCATTAGTTCGTTTTCGGATGTCATATGAGCAGACGTGCACAACTTTCATTTTGCTCAATGTCGCTGACTAGGCATGGCGTCAAATCAATAATAAAAAATAAAACCTTTAGTTTTCTGTTAAGCCTTCTGCAATATCGGCATAATTGGGCGAGGTTGAAAGGTCCGAAATCAGCATAAAAACTAAATTTATATGCGCTCCAATCGCTTGCCTTACTTTTCATAAATGATTTCGTCGTCTATGCTAAAGATGCAAACACTGATTGACGATGGTGGAAGACTGTGAGCAGCGGCAAAGTAGAATCGGTCTAAAAATAAAATTTACTTTTCAAAATATCTAAGAACAAGTAGAAGTCATAAAAAATAAAAAGTACAACTTTGGACGATGACAATGTCATTGTAAGCCATTCTCCTACTGTCCAAAGAAGCAATCTAGTTAATACCCCATTTATGTTTTGTTGATCGTTCTCTCATAGACGCATAGGTATAATGATTAAAATGACAATAATATACAATTAGATATTATCGTCAATACGCTATAGCAAAATGGCTACTCAATTCGGTCCTGCCTATGCCTCAGCTTCCGCTGGGGAGGATCCACAGAAAACAGGTCGTTAGTTGGTTACCCCATCCATGCAGTTCCCACTGTCATGTCAAATTTTTGTTGTTGACACGTACAGATGATATTAGACTAAGCCCCAGACTTAGTAATTGCCCTGCACAGGCAGTTCGCAAAAACGCTATTGATTGATCCCACGGAGCCAAGGAGAGGCATGGCGGCAGATCCAAACTCCAGGAGGAGAAACAATTGCCTTCATTGATTTTAAAAATTCAGCTACTACAATGTACCACTACCACAGCGGTTTGCCTAGCTTAGTCTCCGTTCGGCAGCGCGGTAATTACGCTTAGGAAGGTACCATTTACATGTCCGACGCAGCTGAAGTTACGCATACTATTATTACTTTATTAGATGCGGGGTTGGAATGAATATATTCATTCCAAGGAGAAAGTTCCATAATATTTGAGTTGTCGAATTTTACTGATAATTTCCAACAAAATTTGACAACTGAAGTAATATGAAATTTTTTTCTTAACTTTTGATACAATTATCTACACATTATATTTTAAACCTAACGACGTTACGTACGGCCCACAATTTCATTTGTTTAGAGAAACCTGTCGTACCAGCCGAAATGGGTGCCTATAACAAACAATGACCCCGCACCACATGCCTGTGCATACAACACTTGAGATTTTTTCTGTGCATTTAGCATTTTGCGATTTCTAAATAAGACATCTTTCCCCACTATTTCCTATCAAATGTCTTATGTAGAGGGGGTGGGGATCGCGTGGACGAGCAATCGCTTGTGTAATCAATCAGGCTAAGCTTCCCTCGGTAGGAAGTGTGAAAAGTCGATTTCCTACGTTTAGGAGATGCCGATAGTCCACGGTTTGCGGCAATTACGCTTCCGGTGACAATAAAAAGGGAGTCAAAATTACGTAAAAGACAGCGCCCTCACACGCATTTTACTGGTGAGATGGTTGGAGAGGGGTCACATCCGTTCGCGTTGTACCACATCCCCTCATGCTGGTACCTCAATATTCGCTATTGCCCATTCCAATCCTGTGGGACAAGGATGCGCTAAGCGAGGCCGGTGCTAGCCTGGTAATTATGACCAGCACTGTGATAAAAACAGCATTTCTCTTCGATCCTAAGTGTTTCGTAAATATGCTACCTGCCTTTCAATAGTTATTTGTAATATCTAAAATTTGAACATTAAAGTATGAGGGAAAAAGATTAATTCTGTCAATGACATACTTAAAAAAATTTTAAAAACTGTCACATTCGCCACTGGTCAATGAATAAAAAGAACTTTAAAAAGTCTCACCCTTTATTATGCATGCGAAATTGCTAAACATTTCAGGAGAATGTTCAGAACGTTTTTCAGCAATTTTTGTATGCATCATCCGAACGCAGCGATGTACTCATTTGGGCCCAGATGCATCTAATTGAGTAGGGCGCCGTTATAAATGACAAGGTGACGCAGGTCAAGTTAAGGCCAGGAATAAATGTCCCATGGCGAAAGACACCAGATTCGTGAGTTAACGGGCTATGTTTAGGCCATGCGAACAACAATTTTTTAGTGGTTTTTAGGTCGTCAACCGTAGACAAGAAAGCTGAAGGCTTTGTGGAATCTGATAGTTGGACTGATGAGCGATAGAGACTGAAAAAAGACATTTCCTGGCCACGCATTCCACATAAGAGGAGCAACAGATTTATTTAAACCGATGATGTGACTTCGGTATCGGTCACCCTGTTTTGCCTACTGCTTCGGTTTACAAGACCGTATGTAGTTCCAACCTGCACAGGTCCTGCGTCCACATGCAGTTCTATTGGGACTTAACAATTTGCCTCGTAGTGACATCTGAAGAATATATTTGCGTCTATATAACCAGTCTTATGAGCTGCCATGGGAGTTTAAAGGTTATCTGAGTCGCGTTACCCGAGACGCTTTATGATATACTGATGCGACTGAACTATCTACTATGGACTGAAATTTTCAGTGTATTCTGCGTCTAGTTTGCAATTCAGGAACTACGTTTAAGAACGGCATTTCGGTTTCCAACGCATGAAAGTTGTTTTCCGGCCGCAAAAATTTAGATTGTGAGGTTTTAAAGCGTCTAACGGTAAAAGCCTCTTTTTCATTTACATCCTGAACTCCAGTTTTTCGTTTGATATTATATTCAAATTCTGTGGTAAACTTGGCTTGTGGATAATTCATAACCCCTGAGCGTATTTCCAGACACAATTTTAATTTTGAACTGAGATTTTCTCCGCAAGTTGCCACTTTCTTACAGCCTTCATTAGTTTTACAGTCTCGTGCACGTGTAGGTCTTTGATGAGTGAGTGATGCCTATAAACTGGGCACATTGCATAAACCTCTGATGTTTAAACGTGTTTAAAGTTTTCTGACGTTAAGGAAGACGATTTCAAATTGCCAAACTGATTCTTTCCGCGCAGTCAGAGTGTTCGGGAAGCAGTGCCCACGCTTGTAGAGATCGTATAAGAATTGTCTTACGGACTCAAGGGAACGCCTCCCCATGAATAAATAACTTCGCTAATGAGGCTGACGGCATAGTTTTATATCAACCGCCTAGAGCCATTTTCAGGAGGGGGTTTATGTGAGTTTCTTAAGGCATTTGGTATGATAGTTAAACTGAAGGTGGCATTAAGCTGACTACATATGTAACAAGATGAGACGGATTGAATAAGGAAAAAGAAAGCTAGAGGAGAGATGGGGCCACATCTTTATTTATTTGAGCTTTTACACATGCAAAGGAGTCGATGGTCGGAAATATTAGCGATAATGGCACACTCGGCTACTTTAAGGGCAGTACCCAACCAAGTGTTATCAACACAGGCCTCGAAGTAACTGCTGAGTGTTCTGTATGTCGACGCCAGATAAATAAATAGATTGTTCTTGTCTAGGACCCTTGGGTGTTCTACGGCGGCAAGTAAAAATGAATTTTCTCATGAACTTTACAATAGATAGACAGAATCTCTACAGTATTCCGTTCATGCTTACAGAATAAGCAGTCTGAAAAGTAAAATGCTTAGCGAGCAGTGAAAAAAGCCTTTTGAATAGACAAAGTTAATACGACTGGATGAACTATTAAGGAAAGAAACACTATCGCGAATGAAAATATAAGTACGCGAGTCAGGCAGGACTGACCATCATGTAGTAGTGTGTAACAGATCCTAAACAGTCATCGTCATGGCAGAAAAAGCTGCAGCTCATGAGGAGGTAAGTGTGCGGTTCTAATAGGACTGGTCCGCATGTGCTGGTGTATAAAGGATTCGAAACAAATATCGTCAGGGCAGAATTCCTCAATCGGATGAGGCTATTCGCGTCAAAGTGACGAGACTGGAGGAATCCAGACGCGACCGGTCACAGTCCGCTTCTATGGGCATTAAGGACAAAGGCGATAATCACAGCATACATGCAGATACAGCCATGTGATCTCTATGCTGACCGACCACACTACTAGTAGATGGGGAATACGGAGAATTCCGTTGTGGTCGGATACAAACCGCTTGGGGTCGAAATGGGAAGAGGACATCAGGAACTGCAAAAATCAAGGTCAGGGTCGATCCGCTGGTTTTGAAGATAAGTGGACGGCATTATTTTATGTGGTCTTTTTAGGAGACAGAATTAATTTTGACTTGTATTTTCTTAATTAGATTTCGCTAAATACGGGCCTATTCTTTTGGAATTATCGGTTGCCTTTTCCCTTTTGAATTGTGCTAGACTGCGCCTGTAGACTACTAGTCGCATTTTGCAATTTGCACTTTCTGCATTGGAGCTCTCTCTAACCGTGTACCCTTTCTTCTCACAGTTAACCTCTCGCTGAAATTCGACCATCAGATCTGCCAGAAGTCTTAATTGATCGGAACTTACCTCGAAATAAGATGACGGCTAGAGTCACAGGTCGGCGAAGGCTTTCAGCCTCTGTACCTATGCAAGGCTCAATCAAATCCAGGTCAGAAAACTTTAAGTGTCATTCGTCACCCATTTGCAATTCCAACGATTTTATGCTGAAGTTTGGCGCTATGCTCTCAATCCTGGGAAAATTGTCCGATGGTAATATCTCCGATGTTTCCTCTCAAGAATGCAAACGTCTCGACTTACTTCTTCACCTGGTTGCCAGTGAATATAGCGGTAGGCAAAAAAGAGCTTTCACCTTCTTGTTGAAAAATGGACGGGAATCAATGTTGTAACAATTAATGTAACTTATTTCCCCGTCAACCTGTCTTCCTGGGATGGTGGTGGGAATGGTCGGATGGGTGGGGTTTCTAAAGCGATCGAAAACTCGCTTGACACAATACGCGATATTTAAAAATTACCCTTCGGCCGTTTGTGATTTACTACATCAAAATCCACTTATTAATGGCCTCGACATCGATAAAGCAGCCTATGGGAAGACAGAAAATTACCTATAATATCATGCCGTCACACTACTGGTGGGGTATAAACGTCAACCATACTGGCCTCCGGACTGACCAATCGGCGGGCGTGAGGGCGTATGTCATTAGCACCGTGGAAAGGATGGTTAGGGCTGAGTCTTCATCGCATCTCTCGGAAGGGCTATGACGGTTAGGTATTGGATGATTGGTAGTGGATTTGGTCAAAGGACGCTTCCTTGCCCTTCATCCTACGTCCACGACCTCCATGACACGAGACCGAGCAACGGAAGGCAACTTCGCTAACTGTGGTGTGACTGAACAGCTAGGAAAAGAATGTGAAGCGGCTAAGTGGTGATGGTGTACGCTCGGTGCGCCACAACTTCACGCCATATCCCAAGTTGCTAGGAGCAGGACGCCAGTTGGAGAGAATATTTTATTTATTCTGTACAGAATAGTGAAGGGAAGTTGGCAACCGGACGATGATGCGTACGGTGCCGCGGATTCGGGGTCCGCAATAGCGACGAGCCGTGTGTCGCCGAAGATCGCCGATGCAAAAGTGTCGTGGCAGATTGTTTACGCTAGTGTTCTGGATAGTTCCCATCTGTGTTACCAATCAGCGAGTGGAGTTGCGTTGATTGGCTCTGAACCTACGCGAGGGTAGTGACAAGCCTCGCATGATGCAGGCAGAGAATCGACCGGATGCATCGTGCAGACAGTTAATTATAACGAGACTAATCGAAGCCGGGCAGACGTGTGTGCCAATACAGGCTGTCGCTGGGGTGTAGGTGCAGGCGCTAGCGAGGGGCGCGTCGTTGCCATTATGGCTGTCCACTACAAGCGTAGTATTTTATATGCTTTATTGGGGGCATATCTAACGCAGAGTGCGGATTAGCCGAGATGGCGTAGTATGTTTATTTGGAAAACAGGATAATACCCACCCTTAGCCTGCTTTCCGTACTGATTAAATAGTTAAAAGGAAAATTATTTGGGAAGCATTTGGAGGCACACTGGTAGTAGCGGTACAATGTGTCAGTCGAAGGAAACTGAAGACGAAATTGCTGCCGCATATGGCATCTGAATAAGAAAACCAGACATTTACGAATATACGATGATGATCTTCCCCAACCTCGACCTGCATGGTATACTTGTTAGGTTACCTAAGCAGCCCACTGACAAGGTAGACTACTTGTCCAAAGTCTATGATTTGATTTCTTTAATTCTGAAAAGCGTAAGTTCTTACCCTCAATATTATGTCCTTATAAATCACAAGGAAATCTTTAATTTAACAATTTTTGACATTTCTTACTAGCATGTCACGTGACGACCTCGGCTTACATGATTTTGCATTCCATTATCACAGACGTCCTTCACTTGTCTTAAGGGAATTTATTCGGTAGGTATAAAGGTGTGCGTGTGAGTTAATACCTGCAAAATCCATTAGCTGCTGTGTACAGTAGATTCGATAACTCTTGAAATGTTAGCCAAAATCCTAAAATGCGTTTTCGACTCGAAAACATTACTCGAGTAGGGTTGTAGTACTAATCACCGTGCAGCATAATTCTATAACAAGTCATTTACTTCAGGATGCCGGCTTTCTAACGAACCTCTTTCTGACCGCCCAAAAAGATTAGCTTCTGCAAAAAACGACTACTTGAATAGTGCAAATTTTTCCCATTGAATTTCGATGCCCTTATAAATGTAAATGCATTTCATACAAGACATGCATAAAAATATTCCTTCTTTTGCTCATTTGGAAGAAAATTAGTTTTTCAATTTTATATTAAGAGATAGAGCATGACTCAAGTTTGAGAAAATTTTCCGGTTACCGAATTCTTTAGAATCCGACCTCCCATTACACTTGCATTCGGAGTCTCCAAACTATTAACCGTACATTTTCTGGTTACGGAAAATCGTACATTTCTATAAGCTAACAAGGGGAGACCATACAGGGTTTGCAAAATTTCTCAGTGCTTTTTAAATATATCGTAGACTTTAGAAGCAACTTTAGTAAATGGATAGACAGGATGTCTTATAAACCGGCATTTCACGGTCTTAAAAAAGCTCATACTTAGAAACGCCTTTAAAGTCGAATACTACCGTTCTTTTAACCATAAAATATGAAGAAGACGTAATTTTCTTTTAAAATGTAGAAGAATGAATATTTTTATTTATAATTTCTGTAAATATATTTGAATTTAAAGGAGCATTGAAAATAATTGAGAAAAATTTGCACAACTCATGTAGTCTTTTTGCAGAGTGTAGTTTTTGCAGACGGCCAGAAATAAGTTCCTTTGAAAGCCGGTATCCTGAGATAACCGACTTGTTATAGAATTATGCTGCTCGCTGATAAATATTGCAACCCTATCCGAGTAATCTTTTTCAGTCAAAAGCGCATTTTAGAAATTCGGCTATCATTTAATGAGTTAGCACATCTACCGTACTTCAAGCAAAGAATGTAAGTAAGGTGTGTGGACAACTGAGCAGACAACCTCTTCAGTCTGATGACATTGAGAGATTATGTACTCAAAGTCATTAACAAGGCCACGATACCAAGCCGTGCTATTGACGGTAAAAGGTTTTAACTCGCTACCCTATGGTGTATATTATGGAAATAAATTCCAGGTGCGTATGTGAGTGTTTCGGAGCTTAAAACTAATATTTGTGACGGCTCTATGGTCCCTCCGGCCTATAGATCACCTTATATTCCTGCAGGCATTTGATAGGTTACCACGCAGGAGAGCAACGATTAAAACGAAAATGAACCGAAGATATGAAGAAAAAGAGTATACGACTTGTAGAGTGGAGGTCCTGTCAGCTAGCAGTGACAAGGCCAACCAGATGTTATAGCAGGCCAGCTATATTGCCCATCGCCCACGTAACACATTGTTCTCTATATCATCCTAGCCACGAAATAATGATAAGTGCACACAGTTCGTCATCATTACCATTCAAGCCATCGTTTGCCGGTTAGTTAGGTTGCTACAACCAGCCAGCGTTTAGAAATTGTGAACGACTGACTGGCAAATAATGTCTCATATGAACGTAGGATCATGTCACGGATGTCAGGAAAACACTAGAGCAAAACAGCTTTATAATAATAACAATAATAATTTTATTAAATGCCAGTTTACAGGCATTGTCAGGGAAGCGTTAACCACAAATCCCGCCAGCACTACAAAAACTCCTGCCGAAAGGAATGAAACTAAAGTTGATGGTGGTTTTTATGGTTTGGAGGGTTCAGGAGAAAAAATTGCTGACGGCAAACTGTCGATCGTCAAGAAAGGAGGGGATTGCACAGTATCGGATATTATTAGTCGCCAGTTTCTCTCGTGAAGTTCGGGCTAGTCCAATCAGAAGCGCCGAAGTACAGCTGTCGCTGTTGTCCAAATAAATTGTCCCTGGTGAGACCGGCCATAGTGGTCAGAGACCACAAACGCCACCGCTACGGTACAGTCGACCAGTGGATTCAGCACCCAAAATTTGTGGAAGCTTTTCTGAATGCAAAAATCGAGTAATAGTTCTCTTAAATAAAGGATAATTTTGCATTTTTTACACACCTGAGTAGTTTATTCCAAATTGCAATTGCATTTACAGAAAAGAACCGACGATATTTAACAGTACGTGCCAGGGGAAGAAATAAAAAGACCTCACGGTGAGTGTTACGTCGTGGGTGGATATGGTGTCTTAGAGAGGTGAGTGGGTTAAATGTGTGATTATATAAGAGTTTAAATACCGAAAATAGTTCCTCTTGTAATCTACGAAACCATAAAGGATCAAGGCCTGTAAGCCGGAAACGTTCTTGGCAAGAAAAATGTCGGTGTTCCGGGGTTAAATCTCTCTTGGTAAAAAAGTGTTGAACGGCTTCTATTTCCTTCCGCTGTGAAGCACGCATGAGGCTAAATAAAAA
Source organism: Spirometra erinaceieuropaei (assembly GCA_902702965.1). Taxonomy (NCBI): domain Eukaryota; kingdom Metazoa; phylum Platyhelminthes; class Cestoda; order Diphyllobothriidea; family Diphyllobothriidae; genus Spirometra; species Spirometra erinaceieuropaei. The sequence continues at coordinate 3,892,009 of CACRXP010000004.1, forward strand.
CGAACAGTATTCCAGGCCAGGTCTAATTTACATGTCGTAAAGGCGCATCCTAATGTCCTAGTTTTAAAGTTTCGGAGGATAAACCGTGTCGTTCTACGTGCTTCGGAGACTAGCAGGGCGCAGTGCTTCGAGAGATTGAGACTCTTGGAGTATGAAACGCCCAGATCCTTAATAACCCCAGGCACATTTATAACGTGACCGTCAATGCTTAATTGGGATTGACGGTCATTGCCAACCACCATGAGTGAGCATTTATGCCAAGAAAGAGAAAGGTGCCATATGCGGCACCACTGGGCAAAGCCCTGTAGGTCACTCTTTAGGAGTTCAAGCACGGTGTCACGATCTGCCGGCTTATATCGATAAGCAACTTTCAGATCATCGGCATACATGAAGGGCTTAGCATTCTGAAATACATCGGGTACATTGTTAACAAAAAGGCAAAATAAAAGCGGGCCGAGCACACTACCCTGAATGACTCCATTAAACACACATGTGTGGTTAGAGATAGCATTGGAAATCTTAGCTCGTTGTGTACGAGCGTCCAGGTAGGAGGATATAAAATTCAAAAGTTTCTGACCTATTCCGAAAGAGGACAGTTTCAAGAGAAGAACGGCATGGTCAACACGATCGAAGCCTTGGTGAAATCGAAATACACTGTGTAAAGTGCAAAACCATTGTCCCCGGATTGGAAAACATTGTCAAAAAAGAGAGTTGACAGGTGTCACAAGACCCATCTTTGAGGAATCCATGCTGAGCAACACTCAGTAGGTTATTCTCTGTTAAGTTACACATCATTTTATCTTTGCTCTCCATCCATATAAACTCCCAAAACATTGCCCTGAAAGATGCTGAGTGAAGTCTATGTCCCTAATCTATTGAACTCCTAAACTACGGCCACGGCCTTAGGAAGAACATCGAGACACCTTAACAAACGCACATAGGCGCTATTGCGGCAGAAGCGGCGGCCAATACGTGGTCTAAGCCATTACTACTGTTGCCACAACTACTGTTATTCGTGTATACTTATCTCTGTGAACGGATATTTATGATATCGTTAGGGCACATCCCAAAGCTGGTATATCTAACTCTACAAAAACTAAGAAGGCATTTGGTAGCACTGAAACTATTAGTAATACTGACAACGTTTCCAGTGATAATGACAGTGAGGGTATGAAGAAGGGTGGTTCTAATATGTCTACTGTCACCAGCACAAAATTAGCTACAACTACAAATACTGTTACTAATGATGCTATTGATGTTGCCGCCAATATCGCCAGCGAAACCAATACCAATATCACTTGTAACAATACGGGTACTGTTACCGGCACAAGAGAGAATGCTGATCGTTTTCTCTGAAACATGTCAGGCCGCGGCAGACTTAATCCGTAAGTACTAATTAGTTGCGAGTGACCTGAGTATTCCTGTAGACCGCTGGTCTCCGCCTTCCGGCATCAGAAGGTTCGGAGATTTACATGAGGCTGTGGATGTTGGCATGTGCAGTTGAGTTGTCGATTTTCCCACGTGAGAATCAAGCATACTTGACCTAGTAGAGGTTGTGTGCTTTCGTCAATATCATCCCTAGGCCGACTGGGGGGTTCGGATCAGGACATAGTTGTTTATACGCAAGAATTCAAAGGCGATAAAGATATTTTCCCAAAGTATAGTTTCTTCATAAGTTTCCGCTCAGCCCAATTCGGCCAAATTATAAACGAATCTATATGTATATGTATATTGAAGGGTTACAGGCAGAGTCCTTGATGACCCTATTTATGTACAGTGCTTTCGCAGATTCATAGTCAAAAATAAAATTAAATTGCAGACATTTAAAAAATGATTGGGTCACAGTTCAATCGTAATCATAAGGTAGTGCATGGGGTCTCTGTAAATTAGTGCGGAAGATTGTATATGACAGATTTTACAAAACTGGCTGTACAAGCCGATTTCTGTCGAAAACTAGACGAGCAAGCTTTCTTTTAAACACACAAACTGTGTCAGCCATCACCATCTCGCTTGGAAGCGAGTTCCACGGTCTGACAACCCGCTGGCTGAATGAAAATTTTCGTCGGTCTAAACGCGTGCGCTCATTCTCGACTTTGTATGCATGGCCGCGTAGCTGGTTTGTACGGGCGAACTCAAAGAAGTCCTCTGCTCTAAATGAGCAACCCTGGCCGCGAACAATCCGGAAGGTCCAGAGTAGACTGCAGTTTATTTGTCTATAAGAGAGAGGGAATGGGCCAAGCAAATTCAGCCTCTCCTGATAAGACAAATACTTTAGACCGTCGACCATCTTTGTAGCTCTGCGTTGCCCCTGTTCGAGTAAGTTGATATCCTTCCTCATCCATGGTGAGGCTGCTGGCATTCCATACTCTAGATGAGGTCTTACAAAGACACCAAAGAGTCTTTCGAAAAGTTCGGGAGGAAATATTTTAGATGCACGTCTGATCCAGTGTAGAGCACTAGTTGCCTTCTGGACCATCTTTCTACAGTGTTCTGATGGCGATAGATTTGTGGTCGTCCATACACCCAGATCTCTGTGTCTTTCCACAGTTTCTAACCTCGTCCCGTCAATATAGTACTGGTGTTTGGGAGAGGCATTGCGGCCGGTGTTCAGGTGCAAAACCACGCATTTGGACACGTTAAACTCCAAAAGCCATCAGTTCGACCAAGCACACAGTTTGTTGATGTTCGACTGCAACTTCTCTGCGTCATCATCGCATTTGACTTCACTCCATATTTTTATGTCATCCGCGAACATGAGAGCCTCGCAATTCACTTCGCTGATGCAGTTATTAACATAAATCAGGAAGAGTACTGGGCCTAAGACAGAACCCTGTGGGGCACCACTTTCCACCTTTACCCACTCCGAGGTAGAATTACTAACAACGATTCTTTGTAATCTGGAGGACAGAAAACTCCTGATCCACTTAAACATTCTCCCTTGAATCCCTACATCCCAGATCTTTTGTAAATAAGCCTGTGTGGGACACTGTCAAAGGCCTTCTTGAAGTCAAAAAATATGACATCTACTGGAAAACCCTTATCGGTAGCTCGTGTCCATTTCTCGTGCGAGTTAAGAACACTCGTTAGGCAGGAGCGCCCTGGACGAAAGCCGTGCTGGGCATCGCACAATATTTTGTTCTGTTCCAGGTATTTCATCAAGTGTCTTTTGATAATGCGTTCCATTATTTTACACGCGATGCAAGTAAGACTGACAGGACGATAATTTCCGCAGTCAAGTCTTGAGCCTCCTTTATGGATCGGAGTAATGAGTGCGCACTTCCATTCTTCCGGGAGCTCGCCGTCTTCAAATGACTTTTGAAATATTGCGGATAAGGGTTTGCACAGTTCATTAGCAAGTTCACGAACTGCTAGGGCGGGAATTCTATCTGGGCCAGGCGATTTGGCAGGTTTCAGCAGGAGTAACTCGGCCCTAACTATGGTAGATGAAAAGAGTGGTTCCTCGGTTAAGGAGGGTAGGGAGGGGATAGGATGGGGAAGGGTACTGGGAGGAGAGGTTGGTTAGCTAATGGATGGATAGGCAAATACAGAACTAGGTTCTCGGGTGAAGACGGACTGAAGGAAGTCGGAAAGGAGGGACGCTTTAACCTGGTCATCAATCTCTACTTTTCCATCTGCAGACCTAAGGGCAGGTATCAGCTTCTGAGTCCTTTTAGTACTTCGTATATAACCATATAGAATTTTTGGATGCTCCAACGACTTTCGGAGTATGTTCAGTTCAAACTTCTTTCGCAGTTTTGAGGCCTCACTTTTACAGACGTTTCGTTGCCGCTTATATTCCTGTAAGTGTTCGTCGGAACCAGTTAGTCTGTAACGCCTCCACAGACAGTTCCTTTTTCTGAAAGAGGCCTTTAAGTCCGGGTTTATCCATTTTGGGCGGTTTGTGATTGTCTTCCTTCTGAGAGGACAATTGGAATAAACAATCTCTTTCAGTAAGGAACTGAAAGTATTCCAGTTATCGTTTGCTCGACCATGCAGTTCAGTCTCCCATGATATAGCTGCCGCTTCCCTCCTCATGAGAGAATAGTCCCCTTTCCAAATGTTCCTCTCCCACCTCTCGGGTTGGACGGGTTTGGAAAACAGTGAGTACTCGAAGTAGAGCGTGATGTGGTCGCTTGACCCTAATGGCTGTCAATCCTGCAGGTCTAACACATTTTCCTCCTCTCGGGAAAAAATAAGATCAAGGCTGTTCGACTGCTGCCCTTCCCTGACCCGTGTTCCAGAGGTAACATTCTGGCAGAGAAGTTTGTCCGCTGCCCATTGTAGTAGTTTGTGATTAAAGCTGTCTTGCGGCCCTTGTGCAGTCCACGTTAGCCAATCAATGCCAGAAGCGTTAAAATCCCCAACGATAAGGATATCTTTCTTCTCGCTAGCTTGGAACAGTTCGGATATGAGCATGAGATCTTGGTCAGAAGTATGGTTAGGTGAACGGTACACCACCGAAAGCGTCAATGCTCGGACATTCTTAGTAGATATGGTAACGCTTAGCAGTTCCACATCCCGTACCGGTCTGTGTACATCAGCCATAGCGCTTAGCTTGTAAGTGACATAAATTATGACTCCTCCTCCTCCTCCTCGGCTTAGCCTATCTCTCCTGAATTGCTGATATCCTCTAAGTGATATTACCGAATCTGCGATATCTTCAGTAAGCCACGTTTCTGTGAATGCCATAATGTCTGGCTTAATTTCATCAACTAAGTCTCTTAGTTCATCTAGTTTGTTGAAGAGGCTTTGCACATTCGCGGATATAACCTTCAATGACTGATTCGTTGGAGAGACCCGGCCTTCATTGTGACGGGTTCTGACCACAGGAAAGACCCCTTTGTCTGGACTATTTGTCCGTTTTTGATCTTCAGCCCTTTCTCTCCTCTGCCAATTCTCTCCTTCAATTCTGATCTCAGTTCTCTCATTTTCAGTCTTTCCCTCGGTTCGTAGTCTGGTTGAAAAAACACTTCCTTGTGCGAATTGCGTAAGGTCGTTCTACTTTCTAATAAAAGCGTTGCTTGGGCTTCGTTTTCCAAAATAACTTTCAGGGGTCTTGGAGATGTTTTTAGGTCACGATTTGGGTCCGCTCTGCCTAGTCGGAAAGCTTTTTTAACGGTGAATATTTCCCCATCCTGCAGGACGGCACTGGCGTACTGATGAAGAAGGTCTAGGTCGTGCGTCAGTCGTTCCTTCGGAATGCAGGACGTGGACTCTGGGGCGCCCCTTATGACAATATTTTGCTTGCGATTTATGGAAGAGCTCATTACTGTCCCGTCCGCGCTAGGACGATAAAATGCTACTGTAGTATTCCCGACGGCTGTTGTCACCTCGACATTTGAATGATTTTCGGCCGGTGAAGGGGATATAGGGCATGGATTTTCATGTGACGTACTTGCTCCAGCAGTGGAGCTCTTACAATCATTACCCTGTTGCAATGTACTGCACGAAGGCTTATCGTGTCCTTTTCCATAAACGGATTGGTTAGGGCACTTTCCGGATGAGTTAGCCTTGTGAAGAAGTGGAGTAACAGCATTGCCTTCCAAGAATAACGGCGAGTCCTTGTAGTTTCTAACAGATCTTCTGAGGGTCACCCTGGCTTTCCCAACTTTAGTGTTCGATGATTTGGCAGGTTTTGTTACTATAGCAGGTAATGGAACCTGACTTATTTTTAATGCATTAGTGTCGACCGCCACGTTATCCACCGGAACTGATTTGTCTAGAGTTTCCTCTGGAGACACAACTCGCTGCCTCTTCCTGACTGGCTTTGACTTTTCCGCGCTAGTGCCTTTATTAGTAGGATGTTCGTCGCCGATCGATCGAAAATTTGGCGGATTATTTGGTAATTCTATCTTACTGTGCTTAAGAATAACCATGATGATGTCCATCAGCAGGACTTGCTTCTCTTCTAGCGTCTGGACCCACTTTTCAAGTTCCTTACAGCCGACACAGCGACCGACAAGCGCAGAATCCGTCCCGTCTGTCACACAGTTTTCGAGGCCTCTTGGCAGTGCATCGGTTCTTATTTCCTGTCTTATCTCTTCGAGGCTATTGTGCGTAATCTCCCTGGAGTCTAATGATTCCAGCGGCATTTTATCGCAAGAGACTGCTAATGAATTAAAGACCGTTTTCAGCTGCTCTTCTGTAGTTGATAAACATATCTGACTAGCGCCAAACCGTTCATCGATAGTGCAGTGGCTAACGCTCTGGCCTCCAGATCCGCAGGTACCGAGTTCAAATCCCGGTTGCACAACTTTTGTGGACGAGTTTTTTTTATAACAAATTGGCTCATTGTTGATGATTTTCAAACTCTTCAATCAGTTGTAGAGTAGTGCAGGATGTTTTCAACAATTGTTAGAATGAAGAATTTGACAATTATGAAGTTAAATAGGAAACGACTCAGCCGTTTATAGTTTTCGACGTAGATTCCCTACGGTTGGACTAATTTTCTTCTAAGTTCAGGTGTAAATGTTTGCATCGTCAAACTGTACGAAGTTTTTGGATGTGCCTTTTTCTCGTTTTGTCTTCCGTAAGAAAAGAAGTAATGTCGAATGGGTACCTTTCGTCCTGCTACCCTTTCGTCGTAAATTGGAGAGACCCTCCCGTCGATTCCTTGCACAAAACGACGTATCTCTTTGACCTCGATTTGTCATAATTTTGGAAGAGCTTCTTGGTTTTCACTAGAAAAATAGTTAACTGGAGAAAACTATTAGGCCGAAAGCCGTCAGCTAAAAGTCGTCAAACTTTTTTTCTCGAAAAGCAAGAACTATTGGAAAAAACTCAGAATCTCATCCTTAGAGCTGCTATTGGAGATCGTAGAGCGGACAGCACGTTGTCCGCTCACAGTGTCAATGCTACGTTGTGCAAAACGTTTATTTAAAACTACACCAATCCGCTCAGTTTTCTAAACTATAATTTCCACTCACTGGGACGTGATCCAACAGCCCTTGTAGTTCAAACCCATTTGATCCGAGAGAATATGTCTCTGGCTACGTGGTGGGTAGGTTTGAATCAGTGGGTGGTTGAAAATTCTGTCCAGTAACCACGTAAGTTCGTGAGTGTCCTGTGGATGAATGGACCGTTGTCCGATAGTACATCAAAGCTCAGGGTAACCGAGTGACCCAATTAAGCGGTCGGTGGTCTTCTGCGAAGACTTTTACGAGATTTATAAGAGACCGGTTCGTACGCTCAACCTGCCCGTTTCATTCTGGGTGAGCCGGGGTCGTTGGAGTCTCATAAATATCTACTTTGTCCCATACGTCTTGCACTGATTTACTTTCAAAGTTAGATGCACAATCTGAGTGGAGCAGATAGGAGCTCCAAACCGGCATATCTAGCAATTAAAAGGAGCAGTTGGCACTGATACTGCATCTTGCCTGCGAAGAGGTACTGCTTTTGCCCATTTGATGAAAAGGTCGACCATGACTAAAATGTACTGATATCCTGAAGCGGAATAGGGTAGTGGTCCAATGATATCGATGCCGACTCGTTGGAATGGAAAAACTTTGGACATTGACTGTAGAGGCGCAGGAAACCATTGACGCGCGCTTTCAAGGACGCACAGGTAGGGCGTGTATTCACTATATATGAGGTAAATAGGCAGAGGCTTGGAAAACCCTCTTTACGGATAGACGTATGTCGGACTGCTATTTCGGTTTTGCCTTGGCCAACATGACCTGGTTCATAAGGAATATCAGTGAGGACCACAATTACCAGACTTCCGGGCATAACAAATTGAGGTGTGGAATTTGCAACATCTTAAGCAAGTCATTGTCACTGAAAAGATTGGACCACTGACTGCGCAGGTAGTATGCGGTCTCCGGTGACCCTCTAGAGTCGTTATCAGTCTGTCGATGTCAGCCCGTATGTTGATGATTATATACAATGGCCGTTTTGGGATCCGTGTTCTGTGCCACGGTCCTGTGATGACGCGTAAGTTCGCTGATGTGTACTACATTTTCTGAACAATGTGGCGTCTGGTTCTCATCAGTTGCCCCGTAGGAACGGCGGGACTGTGCGCAGCGTTGGTGTGTTTAGTTCCTAGACGGTACTGGCACGAGAAGGTGAATTGTTTGAGGGTTTCCTGTCACCTGGCTAACTGTCCTTTAGCGTCTTTTGTATTCTGCAGCCATTGTAACGTCTTGTAGTCAGTTTGGATGCTGAAAGGGTTGCGGATTGAGAATTCACGGAACTGTTTGTCGGATGTTATCAAGGTCAATAGTTCTCGGCTTTAGGTAAAATAGTTATGGTGAGGCCCAGAAAGCGTCTTCCTGGCGAAGCATACAGATCGTTCTGTTCCCGTGGAATTAGCCTGTTATAGTACTGTCGCATAGCGAACCGCCGGCGTCCGTATCAAGTATAAACAGGAGTGCGTCCGTTTCCTTATTCGGCAGTGCGAGTAGGGGTATGGGCACCACATGAGCCTTTACTTCGTCGAAGGCAGTTTTGGCTTCCCCATTCCAATTAAATTTTTGTCCATTCTCTGTTAACCGAAGTAGCGGTCGAGCAATCGATGCGCAGTGTAGGACGAATTTCCGGTACTATGACGCTAGTCCGGTTCGGAGTTCGGACACGGATCTAGGAATGGACTATAGTTTAATTGCAATAATTGCATATCTCTGGAGAGGCGTGAGTGCCTTCTCTACAGATCTTATGTCCAAAATACGTAACCATATCCCGCAGGAAGGTACACTTCTGTGGATGAAGACGTAGTCCTGCGTCGCGTAGTGCTGCTAAGACAGCCGAGAAGTGCTAGTTGTGGTGTGTTATCCAGCGCCCAAAACTATGATATTGGCTAGATACACGAGACACTGGGTTGGCAGTTAGTGGAATAATGCTGCCCACATCAAGCATTGGAACGTATCTGGTGCATTGCATAAGCTAAAGAGTATTGTTTCGAATTCCAACAGCCCTTGTGGAGGGATAAACGCTGTCTTGTGGAGGTCTGCAGGTTGGATTTCCACTTGGCTGTATCCTGGTTTCAGGTCTAGTGCGGAAAACCAAAGTGCATATGCCAACGCATCACGGCAGACGTCGATGTGAGGAAGCGGAAAAGAATCAATGGTCGTCAGCGCGTTAAGTCTTCGGTCGTCGGCACAAAGGCGCAATTTTCCATCTTTATTTGGCACTAGTGTCACGGGGGATGCCCAAGGTGATCTCTACGGCCGTGTAACTCGGTTTGTGAGCATCGAGTCAATAACTTGGTTGAATTCCTCACGGAAATGGGCAGGTATTAATCGAGGTGGATACCATACCAGTTTGTAACTGCCCGTTCCGATAGAGTGTGCTGCCCAGTGAATTATCATCCCAGGCGCAAGCATCGTTTAACTCCGTCAATAATGTTCTCAACGCTTCGTGAGCGCTTACGTGGACGGTCGTCCTGTCGGGTAGCATAGTGTCGATGTGGACGCTGTTTGGATAGCAGCACAGACTAATTCATCACCAAACGCGGGTAGGCTAGTGTCTTCCGCAACTTTTAAGTCAGTTAAGTCAGTTTATTAAGGGAATGAGGCTTTCGCCCTTGAGCTCCCTATTCATATCGATAAACAGAAATAAAGCCATCAATTACCTAGGCAAATGCGGAAAGTTAGAAAGTTAGCGGTAAGTGTGAGCCAGGCGCAAACTGCCGCCGCTAAAACAGTCGTTATTATACGAACAGAAGTTTCTCAATAAATGAGCATCTAGTCTACACTTAAAGGAATCGGCACTTTCGGAAAGAACAGCAACATCAGGGAGTCCGTTCCATGCCCCAATGACCCTGTGAGAGAAGGCGTTCCGTCGGACGTCCGAATGAGCCTTTTTCCTCTGCAGTTTGAAGGGATGACCACGCAGACGGTCGGTCCCGGCCAATTCGAAGAATTCATCAAAGTCTAGGGCATACTCACGGCCTCTGACAATCCTGTAGGTTTGAATAAGATCGCCGCGCAGATGCCTGTAATTTAGAGGAAAGAGATTTAGTTCGGTCAGCCTGATTTCGTAAGGCAGATGGTGAAAATTCTTGACCATCTTCGTAGCCATCGCCTGTGCTCTTTCCAGTCGGTGATAATCTTTCTTCAACCACGGTCGCCAGGCCTGGACTGCATACTCTAAGTGAGACCGGACGAATGCCCCATAGGTTTTTCCGAACAGCTGTTTATCGATCTGCACAAATTCTCGCCTCAGCGCAAATAACACCCTTATCGCACACTTGGCTGCCCTTTGACATTGTGATGATGGTTTCAGCGAGGAGGTCATTAAGATGCCAAGATCCTTCTATTCCACAACATTTGAAAGGGGCTGACCACCAAGGGCGTATTGAAAGGAATCATGCTCCTTACCAGTCTTTTTGGTGCGGAGTCCCAGGACCACACATCTGTCCACATTAAAATTAAGGAGCCAGCGAGCTGACTAACTGTTCAGGCGGTGGAGACTGTCTTGAAGCGCGTACCTGTCTGCGTCAGATCTGATGGGTCTCCACAGATTTGCATCGTCGGCAAACATGATGGCGCTGCATCCCAGGTCGTCGACGCAGTCGTTAATGTAAACCAGGAATAGCAACGGCCCTAAGACGGAGCCCTGGGGTACACCACTTAGAACGGGAGTAGGAGTTGACCTTGAGGCCTCAATGCACACGGTTTGTGGTCTTCCGGTAAGAAAATCTGTTATCCATGTCAGCAGCCTTTCCCTTATCCCAATTTCAGAAAGTTTGTAGATTAGGTGCTTGTGTGGGACGATGTCGAACGCTTTCTTAAAGTCTGTGCAGATGACATCTGCCCTACCATCCTCGTCCAGTGCGCGAGTCCATTGCTCCTTCGAGAGGAATAAACTGGAAAGACACGATCGGCTCTGTCTGAGGCCGTGCTGCAGGTCTGAGAGTAAATGACCCTGCTCCTGGAACTTCATTGTTGCTTTCTTAACCATGGCCTCCATTATTTTATAGCAGATGCAGGTGAGACTAACAGGCCGGTAATTGTTAGCATTAGTGCGATCCCCGCCCTTCTATATCGGAAAGATATTTGCTGTCTTCCATTCCGATGGCAACTTCCCTAATTCGAATGACGAGCGGAAGATGTGTACCAGTGGTTTGGAGAGTTCATTCGCCAATTCTTTCAATATTGTCCGGACCCGATGACTTTGCTTCTTTGAGATTTTTAAGCTCCCTTTCCACGACAGCTGTCGGTAACAGTATGGAGTCAAGCACGCGATCAGCAGTCTCAACAGCATTGCTAGTACTGCGACTGCGAAACTCTGTTTCTCTGGTAAAAACCGAGGCAAAATACTGTCCTATGTGTTCGGCTTTCTCGCTGTTCTCAATGACCTCTACACCATTATCATCTTTCAGCACCGTGACCGGGTCCTTATTTTTCAGTCTTCTGTTAATACAGTGAAATAAAATCTAGGGCTTCTGCTCAGCTTTTTGGATAATTTTGGATTTATACTCCTTCCGTGCCTGACGGATACGTTTTTTGACTGCATTTTGTTGACGACTAAATTCTTCGAAATGCGCTAGTGACGCAGTTTCCCTGAATATTTTCCATCGTTTGTTTTTCTTCCGTAGCTGCCTATTTAGGTCTCTAGTTAACCAAGCAGGTTGACTAGTTGTTGTTGTGTTTTGGACAACAGCGCCGAATCAGGTCGAGTGAAATCGTTTTAAAAGATCTCCACTCATCCTCCGGATCCCCCCTGAGTAATTGATCCCAATTCACGGACAGCAATTCGTTCTTCATCATATTAAAATCTGCCTTCCATATATTAGGTTGGCCCTCTGTTCTCTTCTGGCGTTGAGAGAAGAGCGAATAATCCCATAGTAGTGTAGTATGGTCACTTTTCCCGAGAGGTGCATTGGAATACACTTCGTCGATACTAGAGAATTCTTTAGTGAAAACTAGGTCTAGACTATTCGCTCTCTGGTTCTCTCGAAATCTTGTTGGCACCTTCACATGTTGCGCCAGAGCGAGATCGAGTGTGAGGACCAGTAGCTTATTGCTGAAAGAGGCTGGCCCACCGTTAACTGCCATAGTTTTCCACACTATTGCGGGTGCGTTGAAATCCCCAGCAATAAGTACCTCTTGGTGGCTAGCTACGTCTTTGACTTAACCAAGGAGCGACTCATCAGCTGCACTCAGAAGGTTTGGTGGTCTGTAAATCGCCAGAAATTCTAGATCTTGTGCATGGCTCTTCCTTATCTTTATCCAGACGGATTCATATTCAAGGGAGAAGGGTGTAAGCTCTTTCAACTGTGAAAATTCCTGCCCTTACATATACGACTACCCCTCCGCACTGTCTATTTTGACGGTCTCTACGAAAGAGCTGGTAACCTGGTATCGAAATCTCAGCATCCACGATTTCGGCATTAAGCCAAGTTTCCGTTATGGCGATAACGTCGGGGATTCGTTCTGATACTATCGCTTTGAGTTCGTCGATCTTCGAAACGAGACTTTGAGCATTGGTATACAAAAATCTCAGTTTGGCACGAGCAACGCCGGCATACAGTCGTTTATCCATTTTCTGAGATTTGATGCAAAAGGAGGTCGGGGATAATATGGATAAAGTGCTTTCCATCACTCCTAAGCTGTTAGAGTTATGGGCTTACTCCAGAGGAATGGCCTCCGGACGCGTATAATTTTTCCGTCCACTATTCTGAGATTCGTTTGTTCACACTCGACCACCTGAGGACTTTCAGTTTGAGCCCCCTCCATTTTTCTCGCTCCGCGGGTGAAAAGTCTGTCTGAAAAAAACCGATGGATGGACATGTTGAAGCGCAGATTTCCTGCTCAAAAGTAGCTGCGCTTGTTCGCCATTCTCAAAGAAATTTTTAACGATCTCGGTCGGTCTGGTTCATGTTTTGGGTCTTTTATTTGGCCCATCCTGAAAGCTTTTAATACTGTGACTTTCTCGTCTTTTATTAAGATCGATTTGACATATTCCTGGAATATTACTATGTCATGCTGTATTCTGTTCTTTGGAGTGTCGGAAACAGATTCAGGCATGCCCTTTATAACAATGCATTTACTGCGATCGACTAGACGGCCTTATGGTTTAATCATACCAGCAGAATCTTCATCGCGGATATCCCGGCTACCGCCTTCCACCGATTTACGAAGGTTTGATTCGGTAGGACTAACGCATGACTGCCTATTTACTACGACCTTTTGATCATTTGTCGTTTTCAGCGGCGCGACTTTCGTCTGCGTCGTAGCCTACTCTTGTTCCCTTGTCTGACTCTCTGTGCCTTTTCGAGGTACCCTGAGATTTCTTCTTGTGCGCCGAGATCGTGTCTGACCACGGTTTTCTCGCACAAGACACTGGTTGTCATTACTATCGGGCTCTAACAACCTACTATTCTCTTTCTCCTCTGTCGACACAGCCGAGGAAGCCGTATTTGCGTATGTTCTCTCACTTTCCTTCTCTTTTGATGAATAGCGTGGGAGATTCCTCAGCTTCTCCATTTCCCCTTTAAGGCCCTTTATCTCCTTCTCCATTTCCGCAAATTTTTGAAGGAGTCCGAAACATGTCGTACAGGCTTCGTCTTCGTATTTGGTATCGATACAGCTTACTAAACTCCTTGCTCGTTTAGCGGGAGGTGACTTGGCAGCGATATAAACAGAATTGCAGTCGTTTGTATGACGAATAATCTTTACTCCTTTATTTATTTCACTCTGTATACCGTGCGCCGATAGTCTGGTGGTGATCTCGCTGGTCACCCCACGACGGGACCTGGGTTCAAATCCCACTGGCTGCGAGTCTTTTGCACATTGTCCTGATGGTGTTTTGTAAACTCCCATTATTAATTCGAAGGATGCGCAAGGTATTCTAGGTACGGGGCGAAGTTTTAAGGTGTAGGAGAAGTTTTTTAACCGAGGCAACAATATGAAGCAAATAGCAAATCACTCAGCCGCTCTTGGGTCTAAAGAGTCCTGCGGTGCTGTTGGCAGAGAATCTATACGTAGGAGAATGGTCGTCCCAAAGATAGTTCTGTCGGAGTTCCGTGTGGATCGTTCGAGGAATTGCTGATTACGCTTCAATTTCTTAATTCAAATGGGCCCGCAGGGCGTCCAGTAGGCAGAAATCCCGGAAAAGGCAAATCCCCCGGAGGTCGAAAATTCCAAACCGAATTCGAAAGGCGCGCCTTGTGGATTGTTATAGTTCGTTGCTTGACGCGGACGGTGCAATCGCATCGGTCGAGAAAGTCGACCCCTAGCAAGACATCCCAGGTTAACCCCGGTACTACGAAAAACGTATGCTCTCCCTAACCAGACTGAAATGTCAACTGTAACAGCATACTACCAATGCAGTTTAACCGAGAGCCATCTGCCGTCGTTAAGCATGCCTTTTTGGACTGTTGTCCATTTGCAAGTACTGTTTGTGTGACAGTACTTGTAGGTTAACGAGAGATGTGGTTGCACCTGTATCGATTAACTCTCTAGTCCGTCGCTCGTAAGGAGCAATGTCGGTAAAGAACGGTGGTACCGTTTTATGATGTTGGGAAATAAGAAAATTCGAGTACATACCCAATCCGATGAATCCGCTGGAAGTGGTAATCCGCTGGTCGTGACAAGTGCATATCTGTCGATTCGGAAAATGATCGTAACTCCTGTATCTGGGATACTGCGGCCGTCGAAAGGTGCAGCCCGGTTTGACTAGTTGTCGTCAGAACGTCGTTAATTGCCATCGGGGCCACGCATTGGTGTTTATCGAGTCGTTTGTTAGCCAGTGGAGTGTGCATGTGCTCAGCGGTGGCACACGCGAGTATCGGTCCACCCGGCTCACCTCCTCCTCCTGATCCGGGGGTGGTTGGAGGAGGGATCGGCGTAGTTCTGGAGGTTCAATGTTTTGACGAAATGGTGCATTACAGTGTCATTGCAGTCGACTTAGGAAATAGAGGGGTATTCTGTTTGACAAAAAAGGCGTAACTAAGCCACGCTATCATAGGAGGATGGCCCCACCAGTCGCCAGCGTGTATACAGATGCGTAATAACCTCGCCTTCCGATATTGCAGGCCGCAATAGTTGTTCCAGCTGTTTGTACAGCTCTTCCAGGGGTGATTTCGCGGACAAGCAATCGTCCAACACTATCCATTTGGGCATCCCTCAGACACTTTTAAACAACCATGCTCTAGTCGTTGACGGGGACCACGCGGACGTGGGATTGTGAGCGATGGAGCTAAGCAGCGTAATCTTCTTTCTCATCATGAGCTGTCAATTTCAAGGGCAAATGAGCGTATGCAAAACCAACGGAGGGCTGGGGGGTGGAGCTCGAGGGACCGTCGCCGCCAATGTAATACCCGCGTTAATCGTCCCCTCTTCAGAGGTCGTTTCGCCAGGTCCTTTGGACTGCTTAACTGTAAAAAACTATGAGAAAGGGTTCTCTAATCGATTAGTTAGGTAGATGATGAAAATTTGTTTTCACAATCGTCCAGGCAGTCAGTCGTCAGATAGCGAAGTGAATGGATATAGTTTATTGAGAAATGTAGATAAAATAACAAAAAGCTACAAAGTTACGACGTAGGTAATATCCTCAACGAAAATCAGTCACGGAGGGGTTTCTGAGACAACAAATTCCGGACCAATGCTTGAGAGAACCACAGGGGCGTGGAGCTGGAAGCCTCTACGGGGGATGGGAAACAGTCTTCAACAGTCAACTCTGAAATCGCGAAAACACTGCCACTGTTCAGTCTTTCTTTCGGAAGTCACTTTAGCTAAATAAAATACGTATCAATTAGCATTTGCACATCAAAGTTATGACTGTCGGCATTGGGGTGTTCTTCATAGGATTGACTAACTATACATCATGCATATAAAGGTCAGTGACTAAAAGTATCACTCAAACATGATTTCGCGAAACTTAATATTAAGAAAAATCGTTGAAGACATCACAGGTCAAGTGAAAATATTCAAGAAATCGCTTGGCAATCTGAGTTGGCGGAAACATTACGCAAAATGTTCTCATTAATGCCTCCCACCTTGCCATGCGCGGCCATAGGGGCATTCGCTAACTAACGCACTTGCGGATGAAATCTAGTGGAGCGCGCAACCCAAAAAACCAAAAAGTAAACGGGCAAAAACCATTGCCTAGTTAAAACAAAGAAACGGAAAAGTATTACATGCTGGAGAAACGTAGAGATATGGTAATCGGGGCGATATTGCGACAGCATATTGTCTTTAAATAATGGAATTTTCAACTGACTGTTGTAAATATCCACCGTTTGCCATACAATTAACCAGTTATATAGGCTAAATGATCGGCACATCGTCATCGCATTATCTTTTTGGATGGGGTTTATGGACGACCATTGGGAGCTTAAAACCGTGAAAAATCTAAAGGTTAGGCAAACTGCGCAGAACTTTCGAAATGAGCTACTATGTAGATAACAATACTAACTAACTATGCTAACCAAATAATTAAGTAACTAAGCAAATATATATCTAACTAACTAACTAATTAGCAAACTAACTGACTAGCTAGCAAACGATCTAACAAACTAACAAAGTACCTAACTACCTAACCAACCAACTAACTAAATGTACTAACTGGCCAACTTAATGATGCAACTACCTAACTAACCATCTAACTGACTAACTATCCGACCCACTAACTAACTATACCAACCCACTAACTACTTATGTTGACTAGCCAACTAACTAACTTTACAAACTAACTAGCCAAATAACTAACCAAATAACTGACTAAATAGCCGACCAATTAACTAACTAACTAACTATGCCAACCCACTATCTTTTTATACTAACTTACTAACTGATTAACTATGTAACTAACCCACTAGCTAAGCATACTTACTAACTAGCCAACTAACTATAATAACTAACTGGCTAACTTTACTAACAAACCGACTAGCTAGCTAACTATACTAAATAACTAACTAAATTGTGGTTGAGCTGATTGAAACTATTAAAGGGAGTACTATATAATAACTTCTTATTTGACCAACTTCCTCAATTGACCGACTTTCTTAATGACATCTTTATGGTCTCCTTGTAATTGGAAGTATAACTCAGACATAATTTTGCAAACTTTATACTCATGATTATTCCAGATGCCCACGCAGCTCACATGAAAATCTTCGACCAATCACTATCCAGCACCCTGATACCCGTCCGCATATTGCGTTCTTTAGTCACTCACCATGCTTCCCATTCATTTCGCTTCATTTTTGACCGTGCTGCTGGTTCTTCTTCAATGCCACTGTTACGTAACACCCTGTTACGGTCTTTGAAATGTATTGCTGTTGTGCAGTGCCTCATTGGTTGTGTTTCCGTCCGTCTCTTCTGTACCTGTGTGTTTTTATGTTCCCTTCTACTTCGTTATCGATTTGGCTCGCCTTCCCGCGAACTGCGTCCGTGTTGGTACTGACGATTTACGCTATATGCTTCCTCGCCTTAGGTTTTCCCATCCTCTTTTCTTTCTAAGCGTCCTGATGCTTGGGTTGTGCTTAACAGCCTTAGTTTCCCGATAACGTTTGGTCTCCTAGGTCTAGACCTTCGCTAGCCGGTTTGACTTGCGGGCTAGTGTAGACCTAGTAGCTTGACTGGCTGACAGCGCGCGATCTATGCGAGGAAGAGAGTTTTTCTGCCACAGTCCCTCCCTGATGCTCACTCGAGTGCATTTTGCACGTCACGCCTGCGGGCCCCTTTGCGCGTACGAACGCATACGGGGTCTCTAGCTCCTAGCATCGTAGTACTTTTCGCCATTTGAACACACGGAAGTGCGCCTGCTTTTTGTTGTCGACCATATATGCAACGGCAAGACCAGAAATTTAGGACAGCTTTAGAAAATCGCATTTACTTGTTTTACGTTTACGTATTTCTGCAACTGGGTCGACCTGACAAGGTCCAAAGGCACCCCGTAGGTCGGTAAATATGAAACTCCGTCTATCTGGATCTTCTTACGTTGGTTTTCTTAATATTGATAAACCTTTGTCTTACCGAACTCTCTCTCCCTCTGCCATTTAAGTATCTTAGGACCACTGAATCTCCAATACTTGACATATTTCATCGAAGGCGTCAACAGGATCATTACTACTGTCTAATCACAGCATTAGGAGACTGGCATCAGCTGATTCGGTTGAATGATTAATGATAGTTGCTAACACGTTGCTTTGGGGCACCACTCTTTGACGAATACACCGACAAACTGTCTTATTACGAGGAGACCGCTGACCGACGAGTTCAGGGGAACTCAGTAAAGTACTGTGGAAAATAAAGCAGTTTAAATTAAAGCTCTCCACTAGGCGGCCAGTATTTGTAGACAGTAGTGTTCGTTACCATCAGCTTTCGGAATATTATCTGCAACCTACGGGACAGCGAGCCCATAGCTCTATGATTGTGGCGTTGGACTTCTAGCCAGCAGGTCGCGGGTTCGAGCCGCAAGGGTTGGAAAACCTTGGGTCGGGTGTAGCTGACTGATGACAGTTAACAAGTCAGATATGGTCATTCCAGTCTCCCTTGTCCTTGTCGCTAATATCATTCTGCCCATTTTCAATACGCTGTATCCTAGATTTTGCGCAGAATTTCGTCCAGTTTTTCCTGGAGTCATACCGAGGAACGCGCTTTTGGATTTATAGTTTTGAATATAACCGTGGAAATGCTAGATGTTTTGGACTGAATCCTTTGCGAATCTGTGGCCTCTGGGCTACCTTAAGGAGTCTACCATACTGCTTCAGAAAACGAAGTAGCGCGGCCACTTTGACAACAGCTGAGTCGTTTCCCTTTTATCGCCGTATATGGTATTCAAAACTTCGGATTTATATCGTCAAGTATGATAACTTATGTGCTTATGGTCTGCACCGTTTTAGCTGACTTTGATATCGTCGGTGTTTGAAGCAAAAATAGTTTGATACGTTCAGTTGTAGACGGCTGAGATCGAATGATATTTATGAGACCACCAGTCCTGCTAAAGGATGGTGCTCAGAATTCTCGCGTTGCACAATCCTCATGATGTTTTCGAAATATTAGCGTCAGAGATCCAGTTTTACGATAATCGTTGTCCTCTGCCCGCCTAGGTCCTCACAAATGTTCAAGGATTTATTTTTCACCCAACAGGGGCTTCTATTTATTCCGTGGTTGGCTAAACTACCATTCGTTTCAGCCGACACACGGCTTGCACAGAAATTGGTGGAGCGTTGGCCAAAGTCCGAAAGTGGGTTTGCAAATAAAAAAAGCCAAGTATAATGGGATTCCGCAACTCGTACATCTTTACCCATGACATTGGGTTTTTAAATGCCCGTAAACATTTCGAAGTGCTTTGTGAGCTTTTCTTTCTATAAACACCTGCTATTTCTCGTCACGTTCATGTGAAGGCGTATCCTCTCACACAAAGTATTGAAGTATAGCTGAGGCAGTTTATATGCTTCGTCTGTGAGCAACACACATTTTTCCACGCACTTCCGAGCTAATTATCTGAAGTACTGCGTTAGCAACGATTTTTTCCGATGTATGATCGATATGAAAGTTGTACAAGATTCTTAGTCAGTAGCTAGTACTCTATGATATATCAGTTGACCTGAGATTATGCGCCGTGTTTATCGGCGTTGCTAACACACTTAAGTAGTTTTAACTTTTTGAAGGAATATTCACCTAATCCGGTAAAGGGTCGATGAGTTTGTGTAACTGTTCATTTTCCCCAGAAGCCTAATACCAGCCTTTTTGTTCACTGACCAAGCTAATGAACCTCATCTTTAACATTCTCAGGAGGTTCTGTTTCAGTGCCCTTCTAGATAGCTTAAGAGACTAACCAGCTTCTTCTCTACAAACATTCTTAATGCTCAATGGCCACCGACAATATCCTTTGAAAGCTGTGTTCTACCATAATACCAGCCGCCATATTTGTCGGCATAATCTGCGAAAGCCACTGAGTCTCAAGTCTTCGAACACCTTAATCGAATGAAACGGCAAGAGGACGGTCTTACCATTACCCAGTGCCCTGTTCACTAAAGAATAACGGGCAAAAAAGTAGCGGACCTGACAAATACAGGAAGCTTCCAATCACACGAATAAACGAGTTAGTACCCGAGTCACAACCACGTCACGGTTGCCGGCGAAAGGTAGAACGTAAAAACTAAAAAGGGATTCAGGGGAAGGCGCTCCCTAGGGTTGTGCAGGTGCCCCTTAACTGGCCACATAGTGGTCACCAGTCACATTTTCGCTATTGATAAAAGAAAATATACCAGCTGAACTGTGATAACTGCAGAAATGAAAGCAGAGACGCCATGGTACAATGTCACTCCATAGTCTATTCCGAGCGCGAGCTAGACAGCGCATGGGCGACTTCCAGTCCCAAAAAGCGTTGGCAAAACCCGAACGATAAGGTCCAGCTGCCTAACGCTTTAGTCCGTGATGACAATTACTCGTCCCTGTCTGTACAAGAAAACTTACTATCAGCCACCAAATAATCACCAGACTTAAACCCACCGCAAACACTCTCGGCCACGGCTGCAGTCAGGCCCTGTGTCGACGGGATTCGTCCTTCCAACAAGCATACCCTGCCGTCTATTCTACTCCCGCGATGCCGGGGCCTCTAACGTGGGTGAAAATAGCTAAAATGTCCAATTGCAGGTCGTGAGTCTGTGCATTTTTCTCCGTCCTACCAACTCCGTCCATGATAGTCCCGCTGCTGGATCTGCTCTGCCTGCCCGACGTATCCTTAGGCCACTTGTCCTTAATCAGCAAGCCTGACATACGATCACTAAACGAACTTAGCCCCTTGAGTACATTAAATTCTAGTGTACGTTGCCAACGTTTCGGATTACCAATTTTTACTACTAGACAATAATTCGCAAATTTGAACATCACGTAACCTCACCTTTGAGATAGAAAGCATTCGTATTGAACGTTAACTTTGGAGTTCGGACCGAGTCTTAAAAGTCCTCTTCTAAACTTCTTACAATAGTACTACCGTCACCATCGGCTGACAACGTAGCAATATTTTTAAGTTGCCAACTAACATACTTGAAAATTGGAAAGTGAGTGGAACGGTGGAAAGGCACATTATATGGATAGGATTAGGGACCTCGCCTGTACCGTCTT
This sequence comes from Spirometra erinaceieuropaei, assembly GCA_902702965.1. NCBI lineage: Eukaryota > Metazoa > Platyhelminthes > Cestoda > Diphyllobothriidea > Diphyllobothriidae > Spirometra > Spirometra erinaceieuropaei. Next base: position 3,913,029 of record CACRXP010000004.1, read on the forward strand.
CGCGAATCCTAACGAATGTGCATGAATTTATCATAAACTCTGTGAAACGTAATTATATAGTCGTTCTGCTAGCCAGAAGTGGTAAGCACCGACGTTAGAAAATGTAAGAGGTCCGGGTCGATAATCTGAGAGATATTAAGGGTGCAATCCCACTGATCCGGTAAGCCCTTCATATTTCTTGATTTTGCACGGTTATGCCGAGTTTCAAGTTCTATCAGGTCCATCTTTTGAAACCAACGCCCTCTCCCCTGACCCGAAGACACTGTGTCCTCCCATCCTTTTACCTGTCTATCTTTTTAAGGTCCACGGTTTTTCTCATCATCAGTAACGCGCCTTAACTGTGAGAACCGTTCTGCCTACATTACCAGTAGTGCGAACCAACCCCTTTAAACCTGCTTCATACCATTTGGAGCTGAGCGTCCCTGCATATTGCCGTAATGGATACCCACGTGAACACGGTATACAATTTTTCTTATTATATCCCAGTAGTCTGGAATCCCCACACGGTTTCACCGCAAAAAAGTCGAACATGAGGCTCGTAAGTCGAAATCTGCCCAGCGGCAGTTGAGACGCATCGCCACCGTGAATTCTGAGCGGGCGGGGTAAGCAGCTACTGACTCATAGGCCTAATCTCGCTAAAGATTCGTAGAGAAGACGGACGAAAATGAGATTCTCGACCAGGACATCATATTAAAGCAAGTTGATCTGGGTTCGGCCACTAAGGTAGGTTTGCCTTTTCTCGTTTTTAGCTTCTAGCGATTTGAACTCACTCTAAACGCTGGCCCCTACCACATCGATTATTCTAGAAACGGACGGTAAGAAAAGAAGTCATTTTTATATTCGGTCCCAGGTTTCTCTCCTTATGTGGAAAGCGTGGTCACGTTGCGGCCTTTGATTGGATGACTAAGCGTCTGCTATTTGAGACAAACGTCGGGGAAGAATGCCACGACGTCAAGTACCGACCGTTATATTGGCATACCTTTCATCCTCAACTTTTTTAAGGTTCCTACATCAAGAAACAGCTATCGCTGTCGCACAGAAAGGCTACACGTACATTTACGATAATCAGGGTATTGAGCTGCACTGCCTTAAGCGTCTCGATGACATACGACATCTGGAGTTCCTGCCCTATCACTTTCTGTTGGTGGCCATGGTATTCTACCGCTTGTCCCATGACGCCTCTACCCAAGGCAAATAATGGTTTTATGTACTATTTAGACTATTCGATCGGCGAAATTGTCGCTTCTTATCCTACCTTCCTCGGCTCCCTTGGTGTTGCCTGTCAAAACCCCAGCAATGCAGTTATCCTCACCGGCCATCCCAGTGGCGTAGTGTCCATGTGGACTCCGACTGAGAAAAATCCAGTTGTGAAAGTGCTCTGCCACAAGTCGGCCGTTCGGGCCATTTCTGTCCACCGCTCAGGCCAGTAAGTGTGTACCTATTTTCTCCACCTTTTCCTAAAAGGTACCTTGCCTCGTGCGGTCTGGATCGAGCACTAAAGATTTGGGATCTGCGATCGACATACGACTGTCTAGCTGAGGTCACCCTTCCAACGCCTGCCAGTTCGATCGATTTTAGCCAGCTAGGATTGCTTGCAATCGGTTCCTCTACAACGGTCCAGGTTAGTCGAAAATTGCTGTCAGAGGAATTGTTTGCTTCTACTACCTCAAGTTGTTTTGACATTTATAATTTTCTTCTACTTCTTTGTGATCTGTCGTCTTGAAATACAATGGTAAAAATCTTCGATATCGTGTAAAGCCAACTAAAAAGACCGGAATGGCTTCAACTGGCGTGTCTACGGTCTATAGTCAGTCGTATCTCAATTCTAGGCCGGTAGCTTTGAAGTCCATTACGTTTCCTCAACACTTCGCCTTCTGTAAGGTGACGGTGTATTGGAGGCGCTAGGTAGATCTCTTGGCCAAGTAGTAGTTTGTATGATTCGTTAGCTCTATTCGAAATTTTTGCTGTCGAGTGTGGCTCCTGAAATAACGAATGCTCAAGCAGATGAGGCCATCTGTCATCTACAGGTTGTAATATGGTCACAGAGTCGGAAGGCCAGTTTAAAACTCCAGAAGAGGATGCAGGCCGAGAGTGGTCTGACATGGTAACCCATTTTTCTCAATTCCATATTCGATGGTGTCGAGACCTTTCGTCAAAGTGATGACTGCAGGGCACGATAATTTCACGAGTCGTGGTTGTTTGATACATACTCAACCAAGCTGTGGGATTTAGGCGCGGCTGGCCAACTCGCTGTCGAAAACTGAAACACAGAAAACGCCAACCCTGGGCGGATGAGACTTCTAGTAACAACGAATTCGCAGTCAGCTTTGGGGCCCAGAGTCGACCGACAGATCCAGTGATACTCTCACCGGGGCTGCGGACTAGACTCGTCAGTCACTAATGGTGGGCAACATTATTTGCTTGAAACATCTGGTCCCAGACTGACGTTCTCCTTGTTTCCCGAAATTGTTTCTGAGTGAGTTACAGAGGTCATGAACAGGCAGCCTCTTGCCAGGCCGAACTAGGCCATGGGAGTGACGACGAAGATGCGGATGGTTTTGATACCTGAACTTTTTCGGTTTTTTTCTGACTTTATTCTGGCACAGCAAGCCTGAGCATCATTTGGGAGCGGGGTCACAAACGTGCAAACGCACACGTCACAGATGGTTCACATACAGGACTTATCACATAGTCCTGAGCAGTTCGTCGGTGCCTCTTCACCTGTCATTGTCACTGTAGATGGAGCATTTATTCATGGAGAATTGTATGTGCACTGATCCTTTGTCTTCCCGAACGCCCCTTCTGTGCATCATCGCGTTGCGTACGTGCACATTTTTGTGTTTTTGGTACCAGATGTTGGCCAGAACGATTAATGAGTAAATGCAGGCAAAATAAACCTAAACGAGTTCTGTATTTATCCGATATCATCCTTGTCTTCATTACTTCTGTTATCGTAGCCTGGCCGAGTTCGATCTTTTTGTGACCTCCGTCGTCCATTTGGAGCCTGTTTCGTTCGGCAAGTCAATGGGTTGGTGTATGTCCATTCCTGAATTGGCAGAAATGTCAATCAGGGACCAAATATTCCAAACAAGTAAAACTTTTCCCGATTGTGGACTGAATATAAGGCATATATGTCAGAATTCTCGCATTGACAGTCTGACCGCTTCCGCCGATGCCCACCGTGTGCTCCACAGCAAGATGAAGCAGGAACGGCGACTTGTGCGTGATTTAGTTTATAGTGAATGTAGGCTTTCGCAGCATCTATCGCACTCTCTTCTCTTCCCCTTTCTGGACCCAGTGTCAAGACAAAGTCAAGAAGACCGGAGGCGGGCGAGGGCGCAGGTGGATGGCACGGTCGAGACCGCACCCTGGGGCTTCACACCCCCTGATGCACACAGCAAATGACCAGGATATTAACCAACAGCAAAAGAAGAGGTTGGCGCGGCCGAAGTCCCACCTAGGCGTGCCGTCACACCTGGCTCGGATTTCACGGAATACGAGTGCCATAAAGGCCTCATTAAGAAGGAGCCATTGCTGCCTGACTCTTAGATTACCAGCTGACTGCGAGGTCCAAGTAATCCCGTAAGTTGGCAACGTTCCAAGCCGCGGCTTGTAGTGCACCATGATAGCTTCAACGCGCGTCAGATTGTTTATAGTGACGGAAATTCACTGAGTCGTCGACTTCACTCTCCCCTCCCATTTCTAGGCCCCAGTTACCGTCCGAGCCGGTCAGTTGACAGTTGCGGGGAATGGGCCTGGTGGCTGACATCTAATGACCTTGTCTGCGCGCGCCACATGCACGACCTGGCCCTCCAAACACGAGCACCGGGATTTCACACAACGGGGGTTCAACGGCGTACATGTCATCTGCGTGCGAGTGCCGTATGTCATGTTAAGAAGGAGCCGTTTCATAATGGCTCTCAGCCCACCAGTCTGCCACTTTACGCAAGCACTCACAAAACTGGACGGACTGCGTAGACTGAGTTGGGGCGTCAGTCAGCAGCCTTCCAAGCCACGGTGCTTGACGTACCGTGATAGTCTTGGGCTCGGATCACACATGCAGCAGGGACCACATCGAGACGGGACCGAGACGCACACTTCCCACACGCATGGGAGGTGGCAGTTAGCTGCTTGTGGGGGATGATGATGTTTTGTGATGCATATGTTGGTGGGGGAAGATGGCATGGTGTGGTGTAGCCGGCGGTTGTATACCGTAGGCCTTCGTGAGTGCGCGTGTGGCCTCACAAGTCCATGTGGTGGGTGAATGTGCGGGTGCAGTGAGGGCGGTTGAGGCGGATGCGTCGGATGTATGCTGGTGCTCCAGGCACTGGTTCGCCAGTCTTTGTGCGATGGATTCACTGGCGGCCAACCAGGCCGATGTGTGGGATGAATGTACGGGGACAGTGTGATAGAAGTCTGTAGTGTCAGTGCCGGTTTCGGGGATGGTTGCAGTGGTAGAGCTGTTGATGATGGACGCGCTGGGCTACAGAGTGTGCGTTGGACTAGGCGTGGTGGGCGTGCAAGATGTGCTGAGTGTGGTGGAACTGATGGTGGTGGGTGTGCTGGGCGGCGGGGTGTGCGTTGAGATAGGCATGGTGGATGTGCAAGAGGTGCTGTCGAGACTTCGATCAATTCCGCTCTCATGGATACGCATGTGACCGAATAGGCCCATGTGGTGAGTGAATGTGCGGAGGCAGTATGGACAGTGGAGGCGAGTGTGGCGAGTGTAGGTTGGTGCTCCAGGCACTGGTTCGCCAGTGCCTGTGCAATGGATTCTCAGGTGATCGACCAGGCCGATGTGTGAGGTGAAAGTGCGATCTCAATGGGGACGGGCATGAATCGAGTCCACATCGCTGCGTGGACGGTCGGAAGGTTGATGTCAGTGGGTGTGTCAGGTTTGTGTGCAGTGGTGGTGGGTACAGGAGCCGCTGTTGCGCATGTTGAGGCAACGGAGGAGCAAGATGGTAGTGGGAGTTCAGAAGTGCGGTCAGTGATTATTGTCGGCGTGGGGGCGAGGCGAGGGTGGGTGGGGTGACATCGACTGGCGTCGTTCTGGTGCAGCAGTTGGTACGAATATGTCCAATAAGTCCGACTGGTGCTCTGAACGTCCGTTTGCATCGTGGGCGTGTTGGGGGTGGTCGAGCACTGCCGTTGGGAGGTGGGCGCAGTTGAGGCTTGCGAGCCTCGCGTTTGGCTTTGGCGGCGGTGATGCCGGTGGCTTCGTATACTGCCGCGCCGGTCTCCACTACTATTCCCCGGGTCGGTCGGTTCCGGGCGAGGTCTTCACAGTTGGCTGGGTTGATATGCAGGCGCTTCAGGAAGGTCTTCAGAGTATCCTTGTAGCGCCGGACTTGACCTCCTTGTCGGCGGAAACCCGCGGCGACATCGCCATAGAAGGGTCGTTTGGGTAACCACTCGTCGTCCATCCGCATGAGGTGGCCACGTCAACGTAGTTGAAGTTGTCTCAGTATAGCGTGAATGCTGAGGAGTCCCGTCCGCTCCTGTACGTCCGTGTCTGGAATCCGGTCCTGCCGCCCCAGCTTCAGTATTTGACGAAGTCAGCCGTAATTATTCCAGGATGTGTTTTGCAGACGGCCGAAGGCTAGGCTGGCTTTAGAAATCCGGTCGGCCACTTTATGGTTGATTTTGGTGTTACGGGAGGTGTTGCTCGGGTAGGTTTGCAACTGGGTGCCGTTCGCGTTGACTTGGGGTGCGACGTAAACAGAGTCAGGTGGCGGTTGATGCATAACCCTTGGCGCCCTTGGAATCCTGCAGGACTTGTCCTTGATGCCACATCTAGAAGAGCACCGTCAGATGATCCGTGAGTTGAGAGCCACCGTGCTTCTAGATCTCAGTAAGGATCGCGTCCAACCCGGGCGCTTTCCCGCTGAGGAGCCGCTACACAGCCCTGATGGTTTCGTAAACAGAGGGCGGGAGGTTGAGGTCGATGTTGGTTTCTACTTGAGGCAGACGGGCGATGCCGGCGTCGGAGATGGTAGAGGTACGGTTGAGGACGCCTCCGAAGTGCTCGGCCCATCGCTGCAGAAGTTGTGTCTTTTCGGTGAGTAGGGTACTGCCTTCGGCTCTGAGAAGAGGTGCAGTTGCCTTAGTTGGCGGACCGTAGACAGGTTTCCCTCGCGGTGCGGTCCGCGCATCCTTGAATTTCCTCGGTCTTGCGAGCCATCCAGTCCTCCCGCATCTCCCGCACAAGGCGGCGACTATGGTAGAAGACTGCTTTGTTATCGTCAGTAGGGCGATTGACGTAGGCTTTGTGTAGGCGGTTCTCGGCGAGTATATTGCTGATGGCGGCGTCGTCGTCGAACCAGTCCTGGTGTTGGCGGCGTGTGCGACCATGCACAGTCAGGGCGGGCTACTGGACCGTATCACTCAGTTGACACAATTGGTTCCCCCATGGAGGCGTTCTCGGCGACTGGAAGGTCAGCTATCCGTTGAGCTAGCTCGTTGCTAAAATGGAGATGGTGATCAGGCAAAGACAACAAAACAATATTCAGCCTACATGTGGGTCGCTTACCTTGCGATGTTCTGCGAGGCTGTGGGCGAATACACATCTTGGAGATGAGACGGTGGTCGGTCCACCCGTCGGCGCCCGGGATCGCGTTTGTCACCAGCGCGTCCTGCTGGTCTCGCCTTCGGACGAGGACAGAGTCCAATAGGTGCCAGCGTCGCGATTGAGGGTGCATCCAGGTTGCCTTCTCTCGCGTCGGGAGACGGAAGGTGTTAGTCAGGAGGAGCCGTTGTTCTGCGCAGGTTCGTAGGAGGACAATCAACTTATCCGTCTTCAACACAGCCGCCAGGAGGGCGTGCAGTTCCTCCTAGAATTTTTTCCTTGCAGCGTTAGGGCTGGTTATCGGGGGGAGCGCAGATGCTGATGATGGTGGCGAATTTGCCTCCCCGGAGAGGCAGGCGGAGGCTCACCAGGCGATCATTGATGCCCTGCGGCAGACAAGACAGTCGCTCCACGATGTCGTTCCAGCTGACAAAGGCGACGCCCGCGTCCTCTCACTGCCTTGGGGCGACCACTCCAGGAGATGGTATAGCCGGCGCCCACCTCCAGTCGGCCTTTTTCGGATACCCGGGTCTCGCTGAGTGCAGCGATGTCCACCTTGTAGCACGCCAGTTCCCGAGCCACTAACTCCGTTCTCTGTTCCGGTCGGTTGCTCCTTGGATTTTCTAAAAGGGAACGAGCGTTCCAGGCTGCCAGAGTGAACGGACTCACAATACTAGCCTGTGGGTTGGGACGGCGGGGAGGAAGGGAGAGGAGGGAGAAAGTTTTGTATCTTGTGTGATTGGAGCCACGGTCAGCGCGCAGTGGACGTGATCGCAGCATCTGTTTAGAGCACCTTTCCTAACCCCTTCCCCCTCGCGGGGGTGAGCAGTTATGTCCCTAAATAGGGTTGTTTAAACATCCCAGCCGGCTGCCGAACTCCACTATGGGTCACGACTTTGTTTAGTGGGAGAACGACCCGACTTAGCCTGATCCGCCTACGTGGTCGCTGTCGCTCTCACCGTAGGACTTATGAAGGAGTGGGGGGAGAGGGGGGGTGGAGGAAGGGTAAAGAGACGGGGAGCAGTTTCCCGTACCTCTCTTAACTAAGTGGTTGCCAAAATATAAACGGTGAGCGGCAAAATTTAACGGAACGGTATTTAGCTTACAACAAGGACAAACACACACAAGCCGACAGAAGCAAGCTAGCAAGAACAAGCAAAAGGCAAAGGCAACAATGCAATATTCGGCCTACCAGGGGGTCACTTGCCTTGTGGCCTCCTGCAGGGTTGCAGGCTAGGCCTCATCTTGGGGTGACTGCGGTGATCCGTGGGGCGTTTGACCGTGAGCTAAGAGAGTAGAGCAGGGTAGAGTGTAGGGAGAGTGAAGGGCGGAGAATAGGTACGGAAGAGAAATAAGGGGGCGGTCTTCCAGCCACTGGGTCAGTAGCTTGCTGAGTGCATTTGGCCTCCTGTGGGGTTGCAGACGGAGCCTCATCTCAGAGAAGCTGAGGCGGTGATACGTCCAGCCATCGATGGTGGGGGCGGAGCCGAGTTACCGTTTACAGAAATTCACACACGGATACCCTCACCTGGTTTAGCCTACCGGTTGAGGCGGTTGCCGGGTAGTGGTGGCTAGGAAGGCCCTAGCTTCGGACACCCACCTGTGAGAGTTGGGTGCCAGTTAATAGACGCTAGTCGAGTCTACGCCTGCAAGCAAGTAAGCGACCTACTACGACCGTCACGTGGACCGACAACTAGACACCCATATACCCCATCCGCGCATTACACGCCGATCGACCTTGACAGGTACCAATGATGAAAAGCGTGTAGTTGTATTTACATACTCATCTTTATAGCGCGTTTACTGTTCTACTGATCCCCAGGTTTTGAAGGACCCCACACTGACCGGCACATTATCTCTCAACCCCGGTGCCAATATGAGGAACGTGGAACAGGGTGTTAAACGACGGGTTTTACGTACCGCCTACCTGACACATAACTGCCAACGTCCAGTGAGTCGCGTACGTTTCTGTCCGTACGAGGACGTCATCGGCGTAGGTACTTCAGGCGGCATCCTGTCCCTCCTCTGTCCGGGCAGCGGTGAGCCTAATTACGACGCCCTGGAGGAGAATCCTTTCGCCAATCGTCGATATCGCCAGGAGCGGGAAGTTCGGCGTCTGCTTGATAAAGTGAGTGGTTCTTGTTCGTTTTCTCTCCCCGCTTTTCCTAGTTTCTCCCAATCGCCTACTCTTTGCTTCATTTCATACCGATGATACTGATACTTTCGGCAAAACAAGACTACTACCGCTAATCTCTGCGAACACTTACGGAAGAACAATTACCACTGCCTATATTCTACTTTTAGTAGGCAAACAAGCGTTTGCTCATAATGTCCTCTTCTAAATTCTTCAGTGGGCATTTTCACTGCTTAGAAACAAGTATTTTAAGAACTTCACTCCATAACCGTTGACAGTAATTAGTTTCTGTCCAGTCTGTTTATTTCGTTCTTGCAAATGACTGCCTTTAGGATGGCTCTTATGAGTCGTGCAGTTTTATTTCTTGTGCCAGGGCCTTCGCATGAATTCGGTTTACGACTTGTCTTACTATATCCCGGTGGTCTGGGACTTCGCCCTGGCTGCTATCATGGACAGATAGCTGCCTCGCTTCTTTCAAGGGTCATGTTTGAAAGATTGTTGAATTAGAGCATTTTACAGATAAGAGTGAGAGGTTAATTAGTCTGTATTGGGTTGCTTCTCTCACAACGGCGTGCTTTAGCATCTTACATGCAGCGAGGGATTTCTGTTGATAAACTGTCGCAAAATTTGTTAATACCAATAAATCCTGCTGTGCATGCCTTTTTAAGTTCTATTTTCTATCATGAGAATGAGAATGCTCGCTTTGGATTCTTCTTGATTCCATGATTAGAGGTTGTGTTTGGTACTTAACAACAATTCGTACTTTTCATCCTGAACTCGTAAAATATATGTCCACATGACTTTATTTTGTGTGAGCCTTATTTTATTGGGGGGTGCGCAAGCACTTTTAACTTACCTAGTCTGGTATTCTTTAGGTTGCGCGCAATATGTTGAAACTAAGATTGCAGCTAAACTTCGGGAAAGTTAAAAGACCTCTTAAAAATTGCTACCACGACTTTTTTCGGAAGACAATTTATGTTTGACGAACGATCGCTTTTAATGAAAACTGATCCCATTCGCGCACAAGATATTTTAGTTGTTAAATTCATTTTCTTCTTAAATGGCGGACATTTATTTACGGTAGGTGGGCTAACTCATGAAATGTCAACCGAAATTCCGAAATGCGTTTTCGTTTCGATAAGATTAATTAAGTAGGGTTGTAAAACTAGTCAGCCTTCAACATAACTCTACAATATTTCAGTTACCTAAGGATGCCGGCTTTCGAACGAACTTCCTTCCGGCTGCATGCAAAAACCACACTGTAAAAAATGACTACTTAAGTAGCAGGCATTTTTCTCATTGATTTTCGATGCCCTTTGAAATCCAATTATATTTCGTGGAAAACATGCATAAAAATATCATTCTTTCGCTCATTTGGTAGAAAATTGCGTCTTCCTCCAGTTTTATGCTCGAGGGAAAAGTATAATTCCGTTTTAAAAAGTTTCTAATTGTGGGACTTTTAAATACCGTTTATAAATCGTCATGTCTCTGCATTTACGATTGTGGCTTGTAAGGTTAACAATATGGATCAAATCCACTGCTAAATTTTATGAACTTACATGGTCCCTCTTTATTACCGTAGAGAAATGTGTGGTTTTTCGTACGCGGAAAATATACGACTTGTAGTTTGGAAGCCCTGAATCGAAGTGTAACGATAGAGCGGATTCAAAATTATTCGGGAATTGGAAATGTTTTTGAAAACCGAATTACATCCTTCCTTCGAGTATAAGATTGGAAGAAGACGTAATTGTCTACCGAATGAGCCAAAGGATGAATATTTTTGTGCATGTTTTCCATGAAATATAATTGGATTTCAAAGGGCATCGAAAATGAGAAAAATGCATGCTACTCGTATAGTCATTTTTACAGTGTCGTCTTCGCATGCAGCCGGAAGGAAGTTCATTCGACAGCCGGCATCCTGAGGTAATGAAATACTATAGAATTGTGTTGCAGGCTGGCTAGTTTTACAACACAACTTAATTTATCTTTTCGAAACGAAAACGCATTTCGGAATTTCCGTTGGCATTTCATGAGTTAGCCTATCTAATGTAGGTGACATGTCAGAATTTTCTGACATTGTGCACTACAGCATTTCATGCTCACCTGTCGACGACCTGCTCTTCATAGACTCCTCCTCCCCAAACTCGTATTTCATCAATGATTCGAATAAGCTATGACCAGTCAAGAGAGCACTTTTATCGCCTAGCGCTTCGCTTACTGCTACTTATGTTTTCAGTAATTTAAAGAACAGTGGCCAAACTGACGTAGCTTTTCGATAACAAGGCGTTGCGTTTGTTTGATTCCCTTCAGTCAGGTTAGTTGCGCTCCCGTCTTGCAGGCGTACGGAGAAGACGCCTCACAATCAATAGTTTTTAATTCTGGATACTTTTTACTTCTACTCGCAGAAGCTATTCGTTGCGGCCATAAATGGGAACGAAAACCCGGCGTAGGCTTTTGTAGGCCTACTTCACTCCCACGGAATTGCAAGTTTATTTCGTGGCCAGATGAGGGCCTAGCATACCTCCTGTTCCCCAGGCGCGTTGCCACCACCAACTCCTGTGGTTGAATACTTACAAACGAAGTCCGCCTATTCGGTCGCGGTCGTGTAGTCGTGTTCAATAATCCCTGAGGCAGTGTTATCTTCTGTGAAATCGGGGTATCAGTCGAACTTCTCTTAATTAAGTCGGTTAAGTTCGGTTGATGGTAGGGTCTGAGTGGAGAGTCAGACTGGACCGCATTACCCGCGGATACGGTCCACAAAGACTACTAGAAGGGCGTAACAGTTGTATGTCGCTTGTATTTTTTCTGATTATGTCCAAAGCATTCTGCAGCTGACTCCTACTGCCTACTGATTCTATCTTTGCATATATCGCCGTCCTGCTTTGTCGCACGGCCGCCTGTATGCACTCCGGGGATTTTCTGTTATACAATTTTAGATCCCGTCTTTTAATACACCCCATACTCGAGCAGACATCACTGCTCTGTCTGCACCATGCGCAGTACTCGATGCTAGGCTGCTCACGCCATAATCCTCCAAACTGCGTTCACGACGGTGCGTCCCTCAACCAAAGATAAAAATATCGGTGGTGTTGCGGCATAGACGTCCTCTTGTTCCACCGTTAGTGAGCTAATTAGATGACGATTTGCGAAGTTTCCACCGTAAACATTGTTCGTGCTGACAGGCCTCCAAAACATCTTCGGCGTATTTTTCAGTCAGTCGGCCGAAATCCCTCAGTTTACTAGTCAAGATGCTGGCTACTATTCCACCGTTTCCTTAGCATTTGCCAGACTAAGGTCAGCAGTTGCTCTGACGCTACCACCTCTAACTTAAGAGACTGTCCATAGGAAGTTTTGAGGACAAAAGGATTTGTGTTTCCCGCATGATATGCCTATTTAGATTGCATTAAAAGAGTAAGGTTCTCTTGCACACGGTTTAATCGCCATGCTCTTGTTATTACAGATTCCACATACTATGATTTCCATCGATTCCATGCTGGGGAAGATTCGTAAGGAGGACATCGCGGACGAGTGGGAGAAGAAGAGAAATGCCTTGGTGCGGTTTTTGTGCTTTTTTATTTTGTGCTTTCCGATTAATTAACCGAGGCATTTTACTTAGTTGCAACTTTTTCTTAAAAAGGCTCTTTTAGGCCAATCGCCTATTTCAGCTCATTGCGGGCTTAGACCCCCAGGCGAAATGAGGACAAAATTTCGTACTTGGCAACTGCGTACGCCTATATGATAACAAAAGTAATTTTTACAAAAGGCTTTTGAGCCCCAATGCAGTCGAAAGTTTTTTTCACGAGTTCGACCCCATGCCTGCAGGTCTTTGACGGACATCTGTGGATTGCCCTGTTAAAATAATCTAACTTCCCCATGCCATCCATAAGGGGCTTTAACTCATTGGCACAAAATGTGCTATCGGGTCTGTAATGTTATGCTGAATTATGAGAACAGTTTTTGAAACTGTAGCATCCTCATTTCCGCCACTCTAACGATAACATAACTTTCGAGCTTGCCTGTGACCTGTGGAATATGCTGAAGATACGACCTTGTCATTTTAAAGTTTCCATGGGCACTATGTTATCCAGCACAATAAAGACCATTGTATTTCCATATAACCCTTATCCGAATCCTGGACGTCAGAATTCGAGCTTAATTCCGAATGCGCCAGCACTGGTCATTCCGAAATCCCCATAATTTTTGACAGCGCTCTTCGAGTGTGAAACTATCAAACTGACGAAGATGCGTAAAAATTCGTCCAATGCCTTGTTTTAACATTGACTCTCAGATTTTTCTGCTTGTCTGAAGTTGTTTGAGACCTTAAAACGCTTTGGTTTGGTAGAGTTTCACCTGGATGGTACATACTGTGAATTATTTCTGTATGCTACCGGCAAGGCAATTTTTTGAAAATTAGATGACATTTCTTCAGCGCGCCGTTTTATAGTCCCTTAGAAACCTCTTCAATAAGTATGTATGCACCCGATCACTGTTAGAAACGTTGTGCCGCGCATTTTGCACACGCTTGTTTTTGCCGTCCCTACTTCATGGATGCCAGGAGTTATCTGTCTAAAATTACCAGTGTTCGAGAGTTTGGACAAATTTCTGCGCATAAGAAATTTTCTAAAAGATGCGACAACCTTCGTGTTTTTTTACTTCATTAGTATAGCTACTCCTGCTTTCCCTCTGAAATAGCAATCACTTTCAAGACAGAACCTGCCCTTACTGTTTAGAAAGACATACGAGGAGTGTCTTTGAATTCCTCCCTTTTTTCTACAGATAAGTAGTTTCTACCCGGAGCCACGTCTCGGGATTATGGTTACACTTCTTCACAATCATACTATTCTTACGATACGTGCAAAAACTTCCGTTCATAGTTGAAAACCTTTATATCGTCACCTGTCTCATCAAATTAGATGATAGAGACAGTTCCACTGAGAATCGAAAATATCTTGCCCGACAAGCCTTTTTTAATGTTGCTACTTCTTAAATTTTCCCAGAAATCTACATTTTTACGGAGGTTTTTTAAGTTTTGTCCCGAAAGTTGACATGTTTGAGCTAAATCTCATCTGCGTCAGTAAAGTAACCGCATAATGCTCACATTATGCCAGTAGGCAATCAGCTAATGCACGCTAAGGTGATTTCCTTCACTCCCAGAACAGGTGCTATCTAAAAGATCCAGACGTTTTCCTGCTATTTTTGGCGAGCCCCCTGAGTGTGGGTTCGTCCAAGTGAGCAGTGGCTCGAATACCGATTTTACCATTTCCTTTAAAAGCGTGGTTCATCGCAACGATCAAACAGTAAGCAGTTGTCTTTTACAAACGAGTGGCCCCTGTCCCCGCCCCTCCCGTCGGTGACCTGACTTACTATGGCAGTTTAGAATGTCTGTGTGGGTTAGCTAACCCAATGGCCAGCCGACCGTCAAGGAGGACAGCTGCTGTTGCCCGATACAACGTAGACATCATTACTCTCAATGAGTCTTAGTTCTCAGAACAAGGATAACTAAATGGAACTGGAGCAGGATAAATTTGCCTTGGGGGCGGTTGTCGCAAGGGGCGCAATGCCGGGGTCGCATTCTCCGTCTGAAATGTCACCACGCAGAAGTTGCCCTCCCTGCCGCAGAATTAACGACCGACTTGTAACAATAAAGCTGTCGCCTTTCGTGAAATAATCTGCCACCTTCCCTAGCACTCACGCCCCAGAAAAACCAAATTTGGACCTGCTGAAGGACAAGCTCTGCGAAGCTCTGCATTTCCTGCCCCTGTTTGTGCCTGGTACGGACAAGCTGATTGTCCTCGAGGATTTTAGTAAAAATTTGGCGATTAGGAATCGCCATAACTTGATAGTGACATTACTCTGGATTCGACAAAAGAAGCCCCCTGGCGGGGGAAAGGCTCCCGATAGGCTAAGCGTAGGTGGCTTAGAGAAGACGATCATCAGACTGTAGTTATCCCTAGACCCGAGGATAAATTGTAACGACTGTAGAAGCGCTTTTTCGGGTGCCTGTTGCAACACCACTTCTCACTGTGCGTGTAGAAGACGAAAGGGAACTGAAGGTGTTTGTGAGCCTTTGCTTGAGAACTCTACCTCATGTGAGATTCCTTAGGTTCTCCAATGAGACATTTCGTACTCGCCGTGACAACGTCACGAGACCACCTCAGGGCATCCAAAAATAACATTTAAAGTTTTGGTGCCTCCCCCCTCGCCCTGCTCATGGGTTTAGCGTTGCTGTCCTTCATTCTGCGTAGCTGTCTAGCTGGAGGCGGTGAAGAGGTCGGGGCAAAATCTGTCGCCGAGGACGAGGGTGGATTGAGATTTTCAGATCCCCTGTTCGTAGCCCGCGGCGTAGACGCGGCTACTGTACTACGCGGAAATTTGAACCTGCCAGTTCCAAACGAGAAAACTCCAGCACCCGTCACAACCGGTTTCGGATGATGTAAAGAGTGTTCAATGTCCAAGTCGGCTCCAGCCACCGATACTGTTTCTCACACGCCAGCTGTATCGAAACTGTTCACCACACAATTGCCTTCAAACGTTTTGTTCAAACTACAAACGCAGCCTAATAATAATGGATCAACTATCGATGTTCTTGTGGACAGCGAATGGCGGTTTACCACGGCAGTGAGGAAGCCAGTGATTTATGGAAGGATTTGCCAATTCAGGGCCGCATAGCAATATCTCGAAATTCGCACTTGTGTTTATTGTGGAGCTGTGGACTTGTCATTTTATTCCATCCGAGACACCATTTTCTGATCGTTAAACTTCTGTGGATGCTGCATCCCATGCTGTTCTGGCTTTTCTCAATACTCGCAATAGACGGATGGCCACGTACTTCATTTGTAAGCTTTCTTCCATCCACCCCTGATACTGAAGTACAAATTTCTCATAGACGTTCATCGGCTGCTCGTAGATTTTAAGTGTCCGTGCCAACCTTTATGTGCGATTCATTAGTGTGATGTCTCTTGGATGTCCTTTTTGTTATTGCTTTGCTTTTTTTGCATAATTGATCCCCGTTGCCTTCTGACTTTATTTGGCTGCTATTTAGCTTGGAGAAATACCTAAAGTGGGGATGCCCAAGGTCAACCGAAAAAAGAAGAAGGGAGGCTCGAAGCCCGGACGAATTGAGAAGAAAAAACAGCTTATTCGTCTTGAGAGAAAACTGTTCGAGGTTTCGAGTATGCTTCGTCAGAAGGTGCCGCGTCTCGGGAAGGATAAGAAGGAGAAAAGAGGAGAACTCAACAGCGACCTGTTTGTTAGCGAAAAGCGTACCAAACGGAGGACAAAGTCGGCGCTTGATGTACTCATATCGAAACAGAATTAAAGACTTTTGACAAAGTCATGCACTACAGCTTTAAAACATTTATTGGGTATGCAATCGTCACGGTAATTTCAAAAAGACAAGAACTACATGGCTTCTCAAGTCGGGTGCCTTGTGCAAATCCAATTGATCTTTGTTGGGTCTATTCGCGTGAGTCTAGTCGCATTTGTCCAACTGCACTGACAGCAGAATGCCCGGGAGTCTGAAATGTCACATGGCTTTACTTTTCAAAAGTAATACGCGTCAATGGTTTTTGGCCAAAACGAGTTATTTTCGGCAAACGTTAACTAAGTTATGCGAATAATGACTCCTCCGATGAGGGCTGCGCTATGTCTGAAGCTCTTTAAATTAGTCGCGGTGATTCTTCGGTCCAGTGGGTTCGCACCCGTCCCACTCGCCTAACTGTTCTGTGACTTTCATTCCCTTTAAGATTGCAGAGTATACTACCTGGGGCATGGAGATCAGTACCCAGCTGTCCTTGCTTATCCGCGTTTTGAACTTTAGACCGTTATTGGGCCTGCGTCGTAATGCAATTGCGCCCTCCTCATTCAACCGTTTTCTATCCTTGTGATACGGGCTAGTTTGTCGGACCGTGCACTAGCATTTACAGGGAGTGGGTGTCATACCACGTCTTTAGCAATTAAGGGGTCACATCGAAACCCCAAGCATTGACTGCAACTCTATGATTTGTGATTGAGTATATCGGGCTTCCAGGTGAACAAAATCCCAAGTTACAGGATTAGTGTGCTTCCTGTATATAACCATACATTGCTCTTCTCCCGCTTTAGGGCCTAACAAGAGTTTATAGGGGCAGACCGACAGATCTCTTGTAGTGACTGGACGTCCGCCCGTGAAATAAATTCTGAGTGATTATTAAATGCAGTTAAGTACGAAGTATAAGCCGTCGAGATTTGCATTGCTCACTGACACCACGGCACGTCCTGTATGCTGGCGCAGACCATATGGGTCACCTGAACTTACTCCGGAATAACTGGTATCTGGCGAGGTTCCGCAGATGCCCATGGGCCTTTTTAAAAGTCATCTACGGGTCTCCTTTGAAGTATCACGAGAATAAGGGTTATTTTTCAAAGGGAAATGAGGGTCGTCAACGTTCTGGCTAAAGATCCTGTTGTAGCGCGTAGTAAGCCGTGGTTTCTCAGCTTTTTTTACTTTTACAACTAAAGAGTTATTAGTTAAACCACAAAATTCGTGCAAAGCTCTCCACGCCGTAATTCTTGGAGAGCGCATTTAGAGTAATTTTCTACTGTAACATATGTGGTACCTATTGGCACTAGGGGTTTCGTTCGTTCACAGTCTATTTACGCAGAATTTCATAAGCCCGAGTTGCTTTGACTTTCATTCCTTAACTTCGGACAAAAAATGTAAAATTTGGTACGGTGGTCCGGAATGAACAGCATCTCGTGCCCGACGAGTAGAAATGGCCATTTCTACTCGTCGGGCACGAGATGCTGTTCATTCCACACAAGGCCTCAGTGTCGGATAGTCTGCGGTTAGGTTTGTCCCGTCGACCTAGATAAGTCGTGCTTGGTTTACGTTCACGATTCCAAAATAGCAAACATAACAATAACGCGTCTTTCAACAAGGAGTGCCAACAGCTTACTTCTTTTTGCTCGTAAATTCTTTTTCAGTGAGTCAGCGTCGGGGTAGTTATTTCTAAGAAACAAATAGTCAGTATTCTTTGTCCATTCTTTGTCATCAAAGATTAAGACTTCGTGATCGCAACCAAGGCATCGCAGCCTGTCACATGACCTGACGGGAAAGCATAAGGTAGTAGTGTTCGCTACCGATTAATCCCATTGCAAGTTAGCCCAGGACTAAATTCACAGCCGCCAATGGAGAGAGGTGAACACCTTCACGTTTAGAGTACAGAGTGAGTACCTGGTGTTTTGGTGACAGTCCTTTGGACCAGTTTTGGGGCCGCATATTTTGTTGTCGTCACAAGCCTATTTTCCAAATGAATTAATGCATTCTATTACTTCCTTTCTGACTAATTCTGACTCAAGAAGCGTGATTATGTCCTCAATATCACTTGAAAACATAAAATTCGCATATATATAATACTGACGAACTCCGCGTGCAGTGCAACGTTGTTAATGTTTTTGTCAGAGTTCATGTCGGTACGTGATCGTAATCTTCGGCAAGCGTTAGAAAGGTCGATGGCGTTCTCGCGACCGGGTCGTCATGGCAACGTTCGCCACTCGCGTACGTATCCGTAGAGCCGAGCGTCCTTGATGCAATAGATGCGAAGTAACAGAGTCCCTTTTATATCCGATACTACCACCCATGTGGTCCTCTTTTGCATTAAACGGCGTAGACTACATCACTTCATCATACTCTGTTAACACCTCGCAACAACTACGGCGTTGGATAAAGTATGCAAGCCAAATGTGGGATGTTTATTCAACTGTCGACTGAATCATTGATATGATAATTTAATTTAATGCCTCTGTTAAGCGGGCCAGGGGGCTATTTAAGAGACAATCAGTACAGACATCCCGATGCCTGCAGATTAAAAACACTTTACTTCTTTTCCAGCATCTTAAGTTTGCTTCAACTGTCTGCTGCATTTAATCAACAACCCGAGTTCACGTGCTTCTAAGTGCTGTTAACGCATGACATTCTGTGTTCATCTGTACAGTTTTTGTTATTCCCCTTGCATTTCTTTCATGCTACTTCCTTTCCATTTTCTTCATATACTTCTTCTGCATGTAACCAATAGGGATTTCAAAGGGTCAAACCTACGTTCCCCGAAATACACTGATACTGATACTGACATGTGAGACAGAGCATTGTTAATCTTTGTGTGTAACCTCGATAACTGCCCGCCTTCAAATTCCCTGGAACGACTCTGTCCTGGGGCCCCGGTTAAGATATACCTTTCCTCAGTGATAGCTCCGTTCGCAGGACCAGTAGTAAGTGCGTCGCACGCGATAGCTTCAGTAGGTAGTTAAGGTACAGGGTGTGGTGGGACTATCGGACGGGTATCTGCTGTGGCATTAAGTACGGGTCCTCTATAGGCCTTTAGCTTGTCTGAGTGTGCGGAAAAACCGGCCTACCTGGGCGTGTGGCCTCTCTTGGCACGCAGTTTACTGGAGGTTTGATTATCATGACAGCGTTAAAACTGCGCACTCAGAAGGCACGGCTGGATATGCGGAAGTTCTCCTTTTCGGTTCGGGTGGTCAAATCATGGAATGAGTTGTCCGCAGATGTTGCGATGTCACCATCTATACAAAGTTTTAAGAAGAATCTGGACATATTTATGTTACGAAATGAACATGAGCGATGAGAAGTCGAGCTCACCCCCGGTAACTCCTTCTCATTTTGTCCCACCATTATGGGCGTGTTCGAACTATTTCAGCCCAGAACATCAATCTGTACACCACGCATTTTTTACGTTGCAAATAGGGTACTCAAAGGCTTACGCCTATTTCCCTCAATAAACTGAAATGAACTGAACTGAACCACCAATCCTGAAGAACGTAGCGCACTTATAGACAGTACATAGGGGATATGATCATGGCCTTCAGGATCGTCCGACGGCTATACTCTGCTCTTCTGTTTGACGATTTCTTCGAACTGGCGCGGAAGACAAATCTCCGAGGGCACCAATACAATTTGAAGACCAAATATGCCAAACTCAATTTGTGGGCCAAATTCTCCTCCCACCGGCTGGTTGAGGGATGGAACAAATTGCCGAACTCCGTTGTCTTAGCGGAAAACGTCGAGACTTTCAAAAGAAGACTAGATAAATTTATGCTTGATGGACAAACATTTACATGATATCAATGACTGGCATAACTGCTATGCGAATGTGTGTATGTTTTTTTCATACGTCTATCTGTAAATAGGGTTTTCCAAGGCTCTGCCTCTATCCCTCATAATCACTGAATTACTGAAATCGGACACATATAAGTTAAATACTGGAATGTCGACACATTGTGATGGATGCCGGGAACTAACCAACAAAGTTTCGCCATTAGACGTATATGTCAAACTTCTTATGGAAATAATAGCATCACTCCTCAAGCATAACAAAATTCAACCCCCGGAAAATAATGCAAAAGATATGAAAAGCATCATAAAAAGGACCGCAGGAGTTTAAATAAACCGTAAAATGCCATGGGCTTCATGTTCCGCGGAACAAAAAGAGGCAGCGAAAGAAGTCGTTCGACAACTCTTCCGACTCTATCGAAATAGAGGGGAACAAACACAAACCAAACGAGGATGAAAATGACTCTTACATTTCCCTAAGTTTGGCAAATATGGGGCATACAGAGTCAGTCTGCATCAAATTAAGACATCGATCGACGACGCCAGTAAAAACTGTAGACCGTAATATTGTGGATTCAACTAAACTACAAAAGAGCTCTAGCAGCTCCCGTGGCTTTAGTGCAACAAGTCATGTAAGGCGGCAAAACATAGGCGCAAAAGCGTTCATTACGGAAGTGCGCAACTTGGCGAAAGACCTGGACGCCACAAGCCTAGGAACGTACCAGTTGGGCGCTAGTCGAACGGACGGAATGATAGGAGAAGTAGCTGCAATGGAAAGACCCAAAGCGATTTTTAAGAAACAGACGCTAAACTTTTCGCCTTAGAGCAGTGTAAGCACAATACTAAAAGTAGGACCAAAGTCCATGATTCAAACTACCATCAACAGAAGAAAGCAAGATAGAGAGACAGTTGTTTTTCCTGAAAGATCACTTCGTGTGGTGGTCCAGGAAGTCCCTGAGACTACTGGCAAAATCCCAAATGAGAGGGCCAAGTAGGACTTTCTGACATACCAAAACTGACACTGAAGAACAGGGTGATCTGATTGAAATACAAAACCTCATTCGTTTTGGGCCTGTTGTTAGAGGCAACCCAGAGGAGATGAGACCAACGCCAATCCAAGAAGTCTTCGTAAGCAAAAAATCTTATATAATAATAATTGGTTTTATTCGAGACCCGTGGGGTCATATTAAAGCAAGTAAGAGTAAATTTTACATTAATTTTAGAATTTTAGACGACGTATACAGAATTATAGAGTACTTAATTCATAGTTTTTTTAATGAGTAGCATGTTACGAGGAATGTTGCATGGGCAGAAAAAAACTCCTAACATAAACAAAATGAGTATGAATGAACTAGAACTATAGGAGAAAAAACTCTCGCTCCCTAGTTTAGAAAAAAGCAGGCAGGACCGGAATTGTATATGACATTGTATGAAGGAATTCATGGAGGGGTAAGTAGGCGGGTCAGGCAGGACTGGCCTTTATGTAGACCTGAACAAAAGGATCGAGTCGGAATCATCATGGGAGAATTCATATGCCGGATGAGGCCATTCGTGTCAAAGTGGCGAATTGAAAACCAGTTTCGAGGCGATAGGAACCCAGATGCGATCAGTTACATTCAGTCGAATCCAGCCGAGGAGGGGGCAAGGGAGATAGGACCAGACTACTAGTGTATGACAAATACAGAAGGTTCCGCCAAGAATGTCGATAGATCGCATTTTGTGAGAGCACGGTGGATGGACTGAAAAACCGAAAAGTTAACACTTTTGATGAGGGATCCTAGGAAACAATGCGACTCACAAAAGAAGGAAATATGAGAAGATGTGGAAATTTAATGGCGGCATACTAAATTCTCAGTGACCCTTTCTCTGTGTCAGAGAGGAAGTTGTCCACGAAGGAAGAGAAAAGTTTAGTAAAAGTTTGATCGAGGCAGTATTTACATAAAGGCGTAGCCTTCTCTTAAAGGTATGTAGATTATCTGAAGATCTTATAGTTATTGGAAGGTTATTCCAGAGGAAAGTATATCTGAATCGAAAAAAAAGAGAGCGTTCAGAGGTGAAGGAGGCTGGAGGGAGTATAATTAATGAAGAGCTACGACGATTGTATGGGCGACTTCTAGAGGTAAGGGCTGAAATCCGAGGAAGATTTGAACTATTATTAATGCGAAAGAGGAGACAGAAGCCTGCTTCTAGTCTTCGAACCCATTTAAAATTTAGGTTAATTAGCTGGCATCTATCTGCGTAGGAGATATTGGGATGTTCCCTATCTAAAAGTTTTTTTGGGAAAACGTCTTTTGACATTTTCAATTTTTAAACGACTAGCCTCATTCGTCAGACCGAACAATGGGCAACAATACTCGAGAATGGGAAATACAAACATACGATAAAGTCGTGATTTAATTTCAGGAAGATAGAAATTGTAAGAAATAAAGCCACAAATCTGGGCTGTAATTATGTCAGCGTGTGGCGAGTGATCAAGATTATAAGTGTAGCTTAAACCTTGATCCTTGATGGTGGTACATTCAGTCATAAGTTCAGGTAGCCAATCAGGTTCAAAACACATATAGGGACATTTAGACGGAGAGAATTCTATTAGCCATTTTGGGCTCCAAGTTAAGAGAGCAAGCAAGTCAGCATGGATTTCCTCCAGGTAATAAACGTTCGTAGACTTGTTGAAAAAATATACACATTTGAGATCATCGCGGTAAATAAATGATTGATATATCATTTATGTAAAGCAGGAACAAAAGAGGACCTAAAACGGTGCCTTGTAGGACACCAGTTACAATAGGGCTTTCACTGGAAAGTGAAGATCCCACTAAAACCTTTTGTTTACGATTAGACAGGTATGACCTGAGAAAGTCTGTTAGTGGACTGCGAATTCCCAGAACTTCTAATTTAACCAAGAGCCTTTTATCGAAAGTCCGGGCTACGAAAAAACAACCGTGAAGTGTTTTTTTTTTCATTCAGACTACTCTCTCATCGATCGAATGAAAAGGCGACATCTGGTAGCAGAGCTGGCAGGCGCCAGATCGAGGGAGAAAGTAATCGGAGGATTGTAGACGACGAAATCATCAAAACGGAACACAGCTTTCTATGGAATCATCTGGTAAAATTGACAGTTACCACGTCAGTTATCTGTTCCGTCGAACACTTGTAAATTTGAAGACAGGCAGTGGACCGAATATTTCGTGTGAAGTGTACAGCAATAACTGTCAGACGCAAGAGCCAACGAGCAATTTCCAGAGACCGAGAGCGCCAACAAAACATGCTAATGATGTACACAATCTTACAGATTCTTTTTGACAAATCGGATGAGATTAAGCTGACCATGGCCAGTTTGCAATTAGACTTCATAGCTTTAACAGAGACGTGGTTGAATGGGCAGACAACAGACGCAGAAGTCACGCTAGACGGATTTCAGCTCATCCGCATGGATCGAAGTGGACGTAGGGGCGGGGGAGTCGCGATTTTCATACGGGACGGCATTAGCCACGGCACGAATAGAAAAATGGCTGCGAAATCCTTAGTTGTAATTTAAAAGTATCAAACCAACCGGATCTCCATGTTGCTCTGGTATACACAACCCCCGGGACAGCAGAACGACACGGACGATGAACTCATTACAGAGTTGAAGCAGATCAGCCGTAGCAAAAACGCAATAATACTTGGAGATTTTAATTCTCCGGACATCGATTGGAAATCGATGCACGGCACACGATCGGTAAACTCATTTGAACAGAAGCTACTCCAGTTTATTACTGATGAGTTCCTTACTCAAAATGTCACAATAAACAGCCGATTCCGAAGTGGACAGCAGTCAAGCTGTTTAAACCTTATCATTACCAGGGATGAAAACTCTGTCCTGGTACTGACTTCTAGCAGGCCCCTGGGCCGAAGTGATCATTGAATTTCTTCTTTAGGGATGCAGCCATTTTTCTGTACCTGAAACCCGGACCGAAAGGGAGGGAAATGTATGGAAATGAGTGTGACATCCCTGATGTCAATTTCTATTCTTGTCCTTACTTTGCTACTAACCGTTTGCTAGTAACCAGACTTTACGCACACCGCCCTGTCTTTGTCTTTGTATCCCTATTCGTCGGTTCTTGTCATTCCTTGTTCATTGTTCCCTGTCCATTGCCTATTGCTCTTTGTTGCCGCTCGCTTATAAACCGACCACCACACTTTGGCGTCATTCGCTGACTGCTCGTCTTATCACCTCGAATGTACGTCCACTTTTCAATTTATTCTCCACCTTATTAACTCTATTGTGCTCCGCTAATCTCACTGTTTATTGCTATAGAACCACAAAGAATAACCGAGTTATCCTGACTGTCTTCTGACATAGCTCTGACCTCGGGTGCGTCTATTCAGGTGAATAAAACAGCACTGAATTTAAAAAACACCACCCACAAAGTTATTCGAGCCATGTTCGAGCAAATCGCAGACAACAGCCCTCCGGATCTGTCGCTGCACTCACAACCTGCTTCACCAATCGCCTTAGATCAAAGAGATTTAGAACGACAGTGACTTGAAATAGAGCTCAGCAAACTGCGTCTACTAGAAATCGAAAGACGCATTGAGTTGGAAAAATTACAGCTTATGAAAATGGAAAGTCGAGAATTGAATAAAGATGACGAGGTTTGCGCGATCGCTCAACAGAGAGATGGTAGTTCAAATGATAATGTCGAACCTTCAGTTCGCACCACAGAGCATCATCTAGAGCTGCCAAAACGTGAAATTCAGAAGTTCAACGGAAACCCTAAATTTTATTGTGCTTTTGTGAAGGAGTTCCATTCTGTAATTGAAAGAAAAACTAATGACAGCACCACATGCCTCACTTACCTGATACAGTACTGTGAAGGGAAAGCGAAGGAGGCTATACAACATTGTGCGATATTAGACGCCGACGAAGGTCTTAAAAGGGCCAAAGAAATTTTGAGAAAAAGATTCGGCCAGAATTATATGGTAGCCCCGAGCCTTTATCGATGCATTAATCGACGGACCTCAAATAAAAGGCAACGACACCGCAGCGTTGGTTCACCTCAGCCAACAAATGCAAGCTTGCGTGGCAACCTTGAAACAACTCAACTATGCGTCCGATCTCAACTCCAGCAGAACTCTGGAGTCGATTGTGAGACGTCTACCCTCCCAATTAAGATTTAAATGGGCTGAAACCGCTGCAAATGCAATACGTCAGGGCGAAGAACCGCAATTCGAAGATCTCGCGGGCTTCATAGAAGAACGCGTTGATGTTGCCTGTACTCGGTTCGGAGAATTGGCTGTTAGTTTGAGAGATCATGAAGGTCAGCAGCCCAGTAGAACACACAGATTGTCAAACCATCCTCAAAGGAATGTGCTTGTTTCAAACAGCACGGAAATAAAGCGTAATGGGGCCCCTTTCCCGTTCTGTTGCACGGTCTGTGGAGAAGATCACTATCCCGATAAATGTCCAACATTTGTGGCCTCTGACAAGACGGAAAGGAGAAGGATTGTACAAGAGCGCAAACTGTGCCGCCGTTGTCTGAAAGCGAATCATATCTCTAAGAACTGCAGATCACCTCGCGGATGTACAGTCGAGGGCTGTGGAAAAGAACATCATACTCTACTACATCCCGACAACGAAGAGCTCAGTAGCCCGTCGAATGTTTTCAGTCATCAGGTAGTCAGACACGAAGAAGAGGTTCCAAGGTAGCCCTCGCAGTTGTTCCAGTGACCATCCGGTACGAACGGCACACGGCACGAACTTTGGCACTTTTAGACAACGGCTCCGACTCAACGCTCATACATGAGAGTCTCGTGTCTGCTCTTGAAATGAAGGGCAAAGGCAAGGATATCGTCATATCAACGTTGAATAAGGAAACTGTATTCCAGACCATGGAAGTAGAGTTCGACGTAGAATCTAAAGGCACAAAAACTTCTATTCACGTCAAACGAGCTTACTTTGTCAAATCTCTACCACAAGTGAGTCGAATCATGCCAAATTATAAGGTAGCCTCACTCTGGCCTCATTTGAGTGCGATCGAATTCGAATCACGCGAAGACATGGGGATCGGGCTGTTATTAGGATGCGATGTACCGGAAGCACACTGGGTACAGGATCAATGCTTAGGTAAAGCAGACGAACCATACGCCATTCGAACGGTCTTGGGGTGGATAATGATGGGACCTGTACATCTGACTCCCAGAGAGAAGAAACGGGTATACTGCTCGAACTTCGTTGAGTTCTAGAAGGATCTGGAGCTGTTCTATCAACAAGACTCCATTGACGAGGGACCAACCAAAGACAAATATCTGTCTGTAAACGATCGTATCGCGCTGAAGACTATGGACCAAACCCTTTGTTTCCGCGATGGTCATTATATGTTAGCCCTACCTTGGAGACCTCCCCCATCAGTCCCTCCGAATAACAAGCTATGCGCCTTACAGCGCCTCCGACTGCTCGGTAAACGGCTCGTAAAATCAGAGGACTTGTTGCAAATGTACACGAAAACTATGAATGACTACATTGAGTCTGGATATGCTGAAGAGGTTCCGGTCAAGGATGCAGCCCATTCTTGGTACCTTCCCCATCATCCCGTTTTCCACCCAGCCAAGCCAAATAAGATGCGTGTGGTCTTTGACTGCGCAGCTAAATTCTACGGAATCTCCCTAAACGATCAACTACTCTCCGGACCTGATATGACCATTCGCTAATCGGGGTACTTTTGAGATTCAGACAGGAGAAAGTCGCCATCATGGCCGATATTGAATCGATGTTCCATCAAGTTTGGGTGCCTGAGATAGACCGTGACGTTTTAAGATTTCTCTGGTGGACGAATGGCGACTTATCGCAACCACCGAAAGAATTCCGAATGACAGTACATTTGTTTGGAGCTACATCCTCTCCCAGTTGTGCAACCTTCGCGCTTAACAGAGCCATCACTGACAGTGCGGAAAGCTACGATAAAGATGTCCTCGAGGAGGCGAAACGATGCTTCTATGTGGATTATTGTTTGGTTAGTGTGCGAATTGAGAACTAGGCACTCCGGTTTTCACAGCAGCTAAGGTCAATGTTATGCAAGGGGGGCTTCAAACTGCACAAATGGAAGAGCAACAGTGTCACTTTAATGACGTCCATACCCGAGTCGGAACAGGCCACTACCCCTATAGAGCTCGGTCGTCGGGATCCCGCAATGCACCTAGCACTCGGGGTGGGTTGGGACCTTGAACGAGACGAATTTCGCTTCTTTGTGCGTCCCATGACCAAACAGTTCACTAGGAGGAACATACTTTCACATGTTTTGTCTTTCTTTGATCCGATGGGATACATTACCCCAGTGACGATACTCGCAAAAAAGGTCCTGCAAAATTTATGTAAACGCAAAGTAGGTTGGGACGAAGAGATATGTGGTGAAGAGTGGACATTGTGGAGAAAGTGGTTAAATACAATGCCTAACCTTGAACACTTCTCCGTACCCCGATGCATCAGGCCAGAGGAGGCGAAACAAAACTATGATTTTCAACTCCATGTCTTTAATGACGCCTCGGAAACCGCTTACGGCGCAGTTGCCTACATGGTCGTGGGAGGCAAATGCGAAAAAACGCTATCTCGGTTAATATTTTCTAAGGCCAGAATCGCCACTATTCGCGCGACTAGTATACCACGCCTGGAGCTAATGGCAGCTGTGGTAGCTGTTAAGATAGCCAGGTTGATCCGCACAGAAATGAGCGTGAAGATTTCAACAATATTCTACTGGACAGACTCTCTTGTGGTGCTCCAAAGCATTCGCAACACTTCGAAACGTTTTCCCACCTTCTTCTCCAATCGTTTATCACTTATACACGATCTCTCTAGTCCAGACGAATGGCGTTACATCGAATCCCGGCGGAATCCCGCCGACCTGCTATCCCGTGGTGTCTTTGCGGACGAAACAAATAAGCTAGAACGTTGGAAAAATGGTCCTGAATTTCCGGTGATTCTAACAGAACAATCGCTCCCGGTCATAGAAAATGCTTGCGTAATGACACAACTCGGTTCGGACTCAGGGCGTGTCGGCTGACTTCAAACTGCCACAGTGATCGCTCGCTATAGTCATTTAGCTTCGTGGAACAAACTTCAAAGATGCGTAGCCTGGATTCTTCGTTATAAAGGATATTTGAGGAATTCCTACACAACCCCAAAGGGTAGACTGACATTGGCAGAGATGAGGGGAGCGTCATCAGAACTTGTAAGGATGGTGCAATTAGAAGCGTTTCCCTATGAGATGAAGCTCCTTGGGAACAACAGTACCTTTGATGATGCGCTTAGACGGTGCGGCGCCAAAGGAAAATCTCTTCGAAAAGTGTCTAGTTCGTTGAGATGCCTTACACCAATCGTCGTGGATGGAGAGTTACGCGTCGGGGGACGACTACAGAACACCTGTCTACCGCTCGAGACTAAACATCCGATCATTCTACCGTCCCAACACTTTGTGACGCATCTACTAATCCAACATTATCACGAACTGAACGGTCATATGGGACCAAACTATATTCTATCTACAAGAAGGACGCGGTACTGGATATTGCGGGCCAACAAGACGATAAAATCCTCGTTGAAAAGATGTCTCAAGTGCCGGAGATGGTTTTCTCGACCATACCAGCAAGCTATGGCTCCGATCCCCATCGATCGGACTGTGCAGTCTTGCGACCCCTTTACGATTTCAGGAGTTGATTATTTCGGTCCGATGTTCGTTAAACGGGGACGTTCCGTCGAAAAGCGATATGGTTGTCTGTTTACCTGCCTCAGTTCTCGAGCTGTGCATCTGGAAGTAGCGCACTCTTTAGATAGCGATTCGTTCTTGTGTGCTTTCAATCGATTTGTGGCACGTAGAGGTTGTCCACAGCGACTATACAGTGACAACGGAAGCAATTTTAAGGGTGCGGAAGGCGACATAAAGAAACTGCTTAAAATGTGGAACCAGGACAAAATAGCGAAATCGCTTCTGATTCGTGAGTGCGAGTGGGTATTCAACCCCCCTCGAGGCAGCCATAGAGGTGGTGTATGGGAAAGAATGATTCGCACAGTCAAACAAATTATCCTTGTGGTGCTAGAAGAACAACGTCTCACTGATGAAGTTCTACATACGGCTATGACTGAAATTGAACGAATTCTAAATGACAGGCCGTTGGTAAGACAGAGTGACGACCCGGATGATCAGTATGTACTTACACCGAGTAAGTTGCTGTTACCTAGAAGTAATTCGTCCGAGCCAATACCAAGTACGATTCCAAAGAATCAATTTAATAGAAGATGGCGACAGGCACAACTCCTAGCGGATACCTTTTGGAAGAAATGGTTAAGAGCCTACCTACCGACACTCGCAGTTTGTCGGAAGTGGCAATCTACGCATCCGAGTCCCAGGATTGGTCAACTTGTTCTGCTAATGGAGGCAGACAAACCCCGAGGCGTCTGGCCTAAGGCAATAATCGAAGAAGTACACGCAGGATCGGACAACTTAATTCGTGGAGTCACCGCTCGCACAGCAAAAGGTCATGTACGGAGGGACATACGTCAAGTTTGCCCACTGGAAGGAGAAGTGGATCAAATGGAAACTCCGTGACGCTTTCAGGCCCTCGGAGACCGCGACTCCGCGGGGGAGTGTGACATCCCTGATGTCAATTTCTATTCTTGTCCTTACTTTGCTACTAACCGTTTGCTAGTAACCAGACTTTACGCACACCGCCCTGTCTTTGTCTTTGTATCCCTATTCGTCGGTTCTTGTCATTCCTTGTTCATTGTTCCCTGTCCATTGCCTATTGCTCTTTGTTGCCGCTCGTTTATAAACCGACCACCACACTTTGGCGTCATTCGCTGACTGCTCGTCTTATCACCTCGAATGTACGTCCACTTTTCAATTTATTCTCCACCTTATTAACTCTATTGTGCTCCGCTAATCTCACTGTTTATTGCTATAGAACCACAAAGAATAACCGAGTTATCCTGACTGTCTTCTGACATAGCTCTGACCTCGGGTGCGTCTATTCAGGTGAATAAAACAGCACTGAATTTAAAGAACACCACCCACAAGGAGATTATTCCAAGTTGAAATAGCTGCTGACTGAGATGAAATGGAACCCTGCGCGTGTATCTGGCCGAAACGCTGCTGGGATTTTCTTTAAGACCGTGATCTGGTACTTGGTGGGAAACTGTTCACCGCTAAAGAGGAGATCGTGCGCCTCCGGACCAGAGTGGGTGGCATCGGAAATAAAAAGAAATCTCAAAAAATAGACGATTTCGGAAGATGTATGCCACATTTTAACAGTCCGAATATGCCTCGGAATTTACGAAGCAGCGAAATATGTGTCGGAGTCTCCTGTGAAGGGAAAGAGCAGCATTTGTGTCAAAAGTAGTCGAAGAAATACCGAAAAATCAAAAGAAGTTCTTCTCGTACGTGAATACGGCAAAACGTAATCGGGACCTCATTCCTTGTATCAAGGATTATCAGGGAAATAAGTTACCTGACAACTCAGATAAGACGAAGTTCTTATGAGAAAGTACACCGCAAACTGCCCTAGGGCGTGCCTTTACTCCTAAAAAAAGAGCCAACAAATCACTGGAAACCACATGCATTTGATCTCTCCACAGCTCTGTCATCTTAATCAGGCGCCTTTTTATTGGCTTCTACCCTCTCCTCGAAGGTCATTGGGCCGAATGCCGGCGAACCACAGTAGGGTGTTATAAATATGCGTCACCTTTCAGCTAGTCGCGACTTGCAGTGCTTTTCTAATATACTTTCCGTGACCGGCCGTGTTTTCATTGCCTGCCGCTTTGGTATTGGGGACAAGGATCGGTTACGTATACGCCCTGCGGGATTTCAAGCACCGGACGAGACATAATACTGCCCACCTGGAAATACAATTACCATAATGACGTTCACAACGGACACAGTAAAGAAAACTCTGAAAGGGCTGCAGCCCACGAAATCGCCGAGTCCGGATGGTATATCCACGAAAGTTCTCCATGAACTCGCAGGCCAACTAGCCTCCCCAATCTCCAAGATCTTCGGAAGTTACATGGAGGCAGGGGCTCCGACTACTGACTGGCATCTAGCGAACATCAGTCGCATACATAAAGGGGGAGAAAGAACCTCGCCAATTGGCTTCGGACCAGTGAGTCTCACAAGTATTTCTTGCAAAATAATGGACAAAATAGTGACGAGGGAGCTGATGCGACACACTGAGGAGAACAACTCGCTTAGTGAGAATCAGCATGGATTTGTAGATGGTCGATCCTGTCTTACTAATCTACTCATATCCATCGAAAACTGGACGAAATCCCTGTAGATGGGTTTGTCGGTAGATGAGGTTTACATCGACTTCAGCAAAGCCTTCGGCAGATGGCTCATATATAAGCTGCGCCACATGGGTGTGACTGGCAACCTCGTCAAGTGTTTGACTGACTTCGCCACAGGCCAACGTCAGCGGGTGTGCACTGGCGATACCAAAGTGGAGTGGGAAACCGTTCGCAGCAGTGTCCCACCGGGAAACGTCTTAGGTCCTATTCTGTTCTTAATATATGCGAACGATTGCCTTGACTGCCTAACCTGCGAGAAGGTTATGTTCGCTGATGATTTGAAGATGTGGAGTTCGACTGAACCGCCAGAGGATGCGCTAAACTTGCAGAAAAACTTAGATCGAATGCAACAGTTGTGTGATGCATGGCTTCTTGACCTCAATTTCAAAAAATGTCAATTCATCCGACTAAGGTCTAGTTACACAAGGGATTTAGAATCTGGATATCACTACTTCCTCGACAGTCACGAACTCAAGCCTGTAAATGAGGTAAGGGACCTTAGTGTGTGGACGACGTCCACTCTTAAACCCTCGTCTCACTGTGCGAAGGTAGCAAAGGAGGCTATTTGCATCCTGTGAGCGATTAGGAGACCCTTCCTCAACTTCGACGGGGGTTTTTCGGTCTACTGTATGGGACATTTATGCAGCCGATTTTGGAATATGGTATTCAGGCATGGCGCCCTTGGATGAGGCACGAGTGAACTCTCTTGGAGAAGGTGCAACCAAGAGCGACTAAACTAGTCGGTGGCTGAAGAACCTACCTTATGAGGAACGTCTGGAAAAGCGCAAACATTTCCTTCTCTATTATAGGCAATACCGAGGGGACATGATCATGGTCTTCAAACTTATCAGAGGAATAGGTTGTGCACTCAAATTGGCCGCTTTTTTGAACTGGCATAAACGACAAATCTTCGAGGTCACAGATATAAATTGAAGACAAAGTATGCCAAGCTTGAAGCGAGATCGAATTTTACTCCAACAGGTGATTGAAAATTGGAACAAATTACCCGATTCACTTGTTCTGGAGGAAAACGTTGAGACGTTTAAACGAAGACTTGTTGGCATTTTATATGACGGCCGTGTATTTGCTTGATAAGAACTGATAAAATTTACCGGTATATCTACGTAAACATATATACGTTTTTTAGTCTATGTCTGTAAATAGGGTTTTCAAGGGCTATGCCCATCTCCCCTTATATATACTTAATTGCATGAGCACTTGGTAGCCGTAAGGGGAACTTGGATCCCGCTGATAAATAAAAATCGCGGCCCCTCTTCATTATAAAAGGAATATAGACCAGTTAGCCCAGTAAGCTATCAGGACAGGGAAGGTGATTTTCCCATTACTGTGGGTGATGCTCTTCAAAGAAAACTTTAAGAAGGTTAGTGAAGGCCCGGTTCGTTTTTTCCTTCGTCATTTTCTTCTGGATAGAAGGAAATTGCGTGGTGCTTATAGACCTCCGGTAGTTTGCATACTTTACGGATAGGTATTTCCGTCGAATTTGGCATCGCAATCTAAATGAATATATGGAGCCACATAAACGGCCTATCCTTTGGCTGAAAAAGTATGAAGTGACAGATACTGCGTCTATTGGCAGAAGTCTCACCGTCTCTGTCCACTTCGTGAAACAGTCTACCCCCAGCACAGCGAAACGGTAGACTGCCATCGTAAACAAAAATCCGTCAATGCGTGAGCTAACTCATGAAACATGATGACAGAATCAGATATGAGAATTTTTGAACTTCTTAAACGTTGTACACTTTGCTGTCTCGTACAGCCCCTTCAAACAGTTGCATTTTCCTTGTTTGGAAAAGGCGTCTGTGCAATCTATCAAACAAAACTTTTGCAAATTTGACCGAAAATGGACTTCAAGAATTATTCGGGCAATTTCCTATTTCAATACCTTTCCTAGATTTCGGTTGAATGTCTGGGCGCATTGGTTTTGGAGAGGAGAGTGATTTATCCTCGGTAGTTCTACTAAACAGAACCTGTCGTGCTTGAAATTGATTTTGTGTCTGATAATAACAGTGGCAATCCGTCTGCTGACAGGCTGGTCACTTTTAGAGATCGAGATTTTTATCAATTTTAAAGTCAGATTAGGAAATCTAAGCAATTTTGTGTCCTTTAGTGCAGTTATAACGTACACTTCGTCGAAATGAGCCGAAACTGTTCTGTCGTTTAGAAGATCTTATGACTTGACACCAAAGTGAGCATTTCCGAGTGGTCATTTCCAGTTCTAAGCATATGAAACATTACCTTTCGTGCGGCCTAGCGTCTGCGCATACGTAATTTAGAAATGGAACGAGTAAAATATCAGTAATTACACGGTTACTCTGCCGTGCATTCATAATCGTTGAACGCAGCCTATAAGTAAAAATATGAAAAACGGCTGCAATAAAGAGAAAAAAGTAAGTTTTTCCTTTGCGGGAGAAAAATGTCAGTATTATTTAGCAACGTGACAGGACGGCCGAAACGTTTCTTGGTACCATGGTGTATGAAGTCAAAGTACACAAACATCCGTCAACGCAAAGGATTATTCGAGCATTTTTTAAAAGGGCAACTTATTGGAGGAGGCTCCTGACAGGTTGAAAGCATAGTTGTTGTAGACTTTTGTCGTGAAAGTTCATTATGCTTGACATTGGGATTTCATAATGGCGTAAGTTCTCAAATATGACCCAAAGGACCATCTACACGAAAAAGAAAGCCCATTGCTTTATTGTGAACCAAAATTGAAAACCTGGTGCCTCGGTGCCATTCGAACCCACGATTGTAATGGAAAGAAATTAATAGAGCCAACGATCTAGCCAACCAAATTACGAGGCCCGACCGGAAGCTGAGAATTCAGTCACGATAAATATCTTCCAGAAGTGCTTCATTTAAAAGGTTTTTATTTCTTCAGCTCAGTTCAGTTCATTGAGGGAATGGTAGGCGAGCAGACTTGAACTCCCTATTGGTTACAATAACATGACAAATACAATATGCAAGGCAAGTGCGGAAGAAGAGCAGGTAATTTGTCGCATACAACAATCATGCAGTGCTTGCATGAATGGGTCAGTGGATGCATACTGTGTCAGAATTGCGAAATAATCGTTTCGCGGCACGGAGATTCATTATGATTCAGTATATATGAGGGATAGAGGCAGAGCCTTGGAAAACCCTATTTACAGATAGACGTATGAAAAAAACATACACACATTCACATAGCAGTTATGCCAGTCATTGATATCATGTAAATGTTTGTCCATCAAGCATAAATTTATCTAGTCTTCTTTTGAAAGTCTCGACGTTTTCCGCTAAGACAACGGAGTTCGGCAATTTGTTCCATCCCTCAACCAGCCGGTGGGAGGAGAATTTGGCCCACAAATTGAGTTTGGCATATTTGGTCTTCAAATTGTATTGGTGCCCTCGGAGATTTGTCTTCCGCGCCAGTTCGAAGAAATCGTCAAACAGAAGAGCAGAGTATAGCCGTCGGACGATCATGAAGGCTATGATCATATCCCCTCTGTACTGTCTATAAGATAGTGGAAATATTTTTAGCTTCTCCAGCCGTCCCTCATAAGGTAAGCTACTTAATCAGCTGACTAGCTTGGTCGCTCTTCATTGTACGTTCTCCAGTAGGGTGTAATCTTTTTTCGTCCAGGGACGCCATGCCTGGACACAATATTCCAACATTGGTCGAACGCCTGCGCCAAATACTCGGCCGAAAAGTTCTTCATCAAAATTGGGGAAGGATAATCTAATCGAGCCTAGGACACCAGTAGCTTTCCTTGATTGTGGAAACGCTTTGTTGCCGTCAAATCGCTCGATGTATCCCTTCTCCATGTATGAACGGAATGTTTGGTCATATCTACGAGGTAATTCGGGCTTTCAACCCAAGTGGCTATTGAGATAGATTAGACGTTTATGCGACAACTGAAAATTGTCCGGTAAATTTAACGTACTGTTTCGCCAAAGGACTGACAGTTGGTAATGCCTTTTTATGATTTTAACGGAGTGCCCGTTTGTCCTCCAGGGAGTGACTCGCAGTCGTTGTTGAAGTGCCCGAAAACTCTGAGTCATATAGCTTCTTAATGTTGTGCGTCACATCCTTTTCTTGTTTACAATGCAATGGCAGACAGTGTTCTGTTTTTGCCTGTCACGTGAAGATCCAAACAGTGTCCAGCCCAGCAGTGTTTTAACGACGAACGATCCCCTCTTGCCACCTAGACATTAGTCGAGTACCCAATGAGCTTTCGCAATATCGTTCCCAATGAGTATGCCAACATCGCAATCAGTAAGCTCCTCGAACATTATACCACTCAGGTGTGGCTACGAAGAGGTTATCCTTTTGATTGTCGATTCTGCACAAAGTGGCAAGTCTTCAACAAAAAATGCCCCTCAATCTCAATTGTCTCGGTTTAATTCGTGGGCAGCATGCTCAGACTTCTGACTTCCGAACTGCATTTTATTAAATCGACTAAGGTGTTTATTGCCAATGTTGTTGACGTTGTTAACATTCCATTTCGGACGAGAAGCCTTCGTTTAATCAGAGTGACACCCGGGCCACTGCCCAAATGCGCAAGTTTCAACGTGTTCTGCTGGAGTTGCCAACTTGACAGGAATAACCCCCAGTCATGATATTGTATGCATAATTCCAGTCAGGGCACAGAGCCCTTCATCATATAATGTTCGTTGATTATCTTCCGATGACATTACACGCAAAAGCGTTTGATGTCGTTTTTTGCATCTGGATAGACCAAAGCGTTCTCTGGAGCTGCACACCTTGGCAAAATGCGTTTTACCAAGACAAAAAAACACGCTTTATGTTGCCGCATACAAGTCCACCGATCTGCAACACCCATCGAAAGTAGCATTGAGCAATATGCCACTAAATGTGCATAAAAACATATGTACCATTGCCGTTGATCTGGTTCGACACCCGACATGACAAAACTTTTAGGGTTGTTCCGTTCTTGATGTTGGGCTGTGGCAGTAAAGTGCAGTTGAGAGCGCTTGCCATCCCCATCTCGAGATATTTGTCTGAAACGACTTCTTGCTGTCGTAGTATTTACGAATTCTGTGAGGTCTGCAAAATCCGGATCAATACCACTAATAGAAATTTTGTCAGCAACCTCAGCTCATTGAACCTGCATAAAAAACGGTAAACAGTGCACTATTCGCTCTAGGACATTCAGCGATTGTAGGTCAGAAATATAGTTCGTTTTCATGAGTGCCATTTCACAACTACTCATTTTTATGCACAAATCTGAAAGTGCCTTTGCAGCCTGGTTTGCATGGCGTGCCCGTCTGAAGACACCGTCCAGAAGAGCATCAGCCACTATATGTGGCTGGCCAACTAAGCTGCTCAATATTTCCCGTGCTCTTGAATAAGCCGAAGGTGAGGAAAGCATGACGCACTCGTTTATGGCCGCTCTCGCATCACCACGGCAATAGTAAATCTAGTACTGCAGCCACTGTCCATCATCTTCAACATTGCACTCAACGCACACTTCAACTTCTCGTATAAACTTCCAATAATTAACTGGATTTCCGCCAAACCAGAACGGGAAGGGCGTGGAGACTTCCAAGGGCTGAACAGCTGGATACAACAGACAGGTTATTCCAAAGAAAGTTTTTCCTGGAAACAACGGACAATGAGAGTTTAGAGGTGGCAGAGGCAGCAGAAGGTCTAATCAGGGAAGAATTGTAGTGTGTGTGTGTGTGTGTGTGTGTGTGTGTGTGTGTGTGTGTGTGTGTGGGGTGTAGGGGTGACCAGCGGTGGGTTCACGTGATGGTCGTAGTGGTCGCTCACTTGCTTGCAGGTGAGACTACGCCTAGCGTCCATTTGCTGGCACCCAACTCTCACCTGCGGCTCCACGTAGCTGGGCTCTGCTCAGCGGCCACACCCCGGGCAACCGCCTCGACCGGCGGGCTAAACCAGGTGATGGCTCTGTGCGCTTGTGCCGCGTGCACAGCGTACCGCGGACTCCGCCGGATGGATGGTCGGATGTAACACTGCGCCGGCATCGTCGAGACGAGGCTCTGCCTGGTACGCCGCTGGATAACTGCTGCCGGGACGGGCCTCCGCATCGCCTTCGCTGAGACGCGCCCACCTTCGCCGACGGAGACCGCGGACTCACGGCATGTGCGGTCGTTCTCCACTACAAACATAAAAGTCGTGGCCCCATAGTGGGATTCGGTCGCGCCAACCAGGCACATGGGCAGCCCGATTCAGGGATGGCACTGCCTGCCCCCGCGAGGGGAAGGGCCTAGAAAAGGTGGTCCAAAAAATGCTGGGCACCACGCCGTCTGCAGGCCAGCCAAGGCCGCAGATGCCATCAACACGGTCGAAACAATCAAAATCGAAACAACAACAATACCAATTACAACAACCATACTCATTCTCCTCATCCTACCTCTCCTACCTCTTCCTCTGCCTATTCTTTTGCCTATTCTTCTCCTTCGCCATCTTCTTCTCCACCTCCTTCCCGTCGCCCCACTCGTTGTCCCCAGACTGGCAGGATGAGCCGCACACTCTGGCAGCCTGGAATGTTCGTTCCCTTTTAGACAATCCGAGGAGCAACCGACCGGAACGGAGGACGGCGTTAGTGGCACGAGAACTGGCGCGCTACAAGGTGGACATCGCCGCACTCAGCGAAACCCGATTCTCCGAACAAGGCCAACTGGAGGAGGTGGGTGCCGGCTACACCTTCTTCTGGAGTGGTCGACCCAGGGCAGAGCGACGAGACGCGGGTGTCGCCTTTGCCATCCGGACCGACATCGTGGGACGACTACCCTGTTTGCCGCAGGGAATCAACGACCGCCTAATGAGCCTCCGTCTACCTCTCCGGCGAGGAGGCAAGTTCGCCACCATCATCAGCGCCTACGCTCCGCCGATGACCAGTTCCGATGCCGTCAGAGACAAATTCTACGAGGACCTGCACGCCCTCTTGGCGACTGTGTCGAAGGCGGACAAGTTTATTGTCCTTGGCGACTTCAACGCCCGCGTCGGCACAGACCATACCGCCTGGAGAGGAGTGCTGGGTCCTCACGGTCTCCGTGGCTCCAACGACAACGGACTGCTGCTTCTACGCACCTGCGCAGAACACCGCCTCATCCTGACGAACATGTTCTTCTGTCTGCCGGAGCGAGAGAAGGCCACCTGGAGGCATCCTCGGTCGCGCCAGTGACAAGTGCTGGACTATGTCCTCGTCCGGAGGCGAGATCAGCGGGACGTGCTGGTGACGAAGGCGATCGCGGGTGCTGACGGCTGGACCGACCATCGCCTCGTCATCTCGAAGATGCGTATTCGCCTACAGCCTCGCAGGAGACCACAAGGTAAGCGACCCCCAGGTAAGTTAAATGTTGCTTTGTTGTCTTTGCCCGCACACCGTCCTCATTTCAGCAATGAGCTAGCCCAACGACTAGACAACCTTCCTATCGCCGCTGACGCCGCCGCTGCCGAGAGCGCCTCCGTGGAGAACCGCTGGTGTCAACTGCGAGACATGGTCTAGTCGACGGCGCTCGCCGTCCTCGGTCGCACTCCCCGCCAACACCAGGACTGGTTCGACGACAACGACGCCGCCATCAGAAATCTGCTTGCTGAGAAGAACCGCCTACACAAAGCCTACGTAGATCACCCCACTGAGGACAACAAAGCTGCCTTCTACCGCAGTCGCCGCCATTTTCAGCAAAGACTGCGCGAGATGCAGGACGCCTGGACTGCTCGCAAAGCTGAGGAGGTCCAAGGGTACGCGGACCGCAACGAATGGAAGAACTTCTTCTCTGCGATCAAAGCTGTCTACGGTCCGCCGACGAAGGGCACTGCTCCTCTTCTCAGCGCCGACGGCAGTACTCTCCTGACTGAGAAGACACAAATCCTGCAACGATGGGCCGAGCATTTCCGAGGCGTCCTCATCCGCCCCTCCGTCACCTCCGACGCCGCCATCGAGCGTTTGCCGCAAGTGGAGACCAACGTAGACCTCGACCTCCCGCCATCTCTCCAGGAGACCATCAGGGCCAAATAACTCTGACATTTCTTCTCAACCACCACTTCCATCCTCCTCCTCCTACTCCTCCTCCTCCTCCTCTTCCCTCTCCTCCTCCATCACAGCACGAACGGCGGCCGCTCAGGCGGCCGTCTCGCACATCACCAACCGCGACACAACAACAGACACCACCCCCACCTATTCTGACTCCAGCGATGAGGACCAGGACTACACCCGCCCTCACTGCGACCGCACCTTCACCTCACACATCGGCCTGGTCGGTCACTTGCGAATCCATTGCACAGAGACTGGCGAGCCAGTGCCTGGAGCACCAACCTATACCCACCGCACTCGCCTCCACTGCCCACATAGCCCTAGCACTTTCAGGCATCGCATGGGCCTATCTGGCCACATGCGCATCCATGAGAGCGGCATTGACCGCACTCCCGACACACCCACGACATCCAACACATCCACCACGCCCAGACCCACACTTGCTTTACCGCCACACGCGCCCATCACCACCACCACCACCACCACCACTGCTTCCTCTACAGCTGACACCGTCACCTCCGACCTCTCAAGCCCACATTACCCACGCAATTTCACCTCACGCATCGGCCTGGTCGGTCACTTGCGAATCCATCGCACAGAGACTGGCGAACCAGTGCCTGGAGCACCAACCTATACCCACCGCACTCGCCTCCACTGCCCACATTGCCCTCGCACCTTCAGGCATCGCATGGGCCTATTTGGCCACATGCTCATCCACGAGAGTGGCATTGACCGCACTCCCGACACACCCACGACATGCAACAGCTTCACCATGCCCAGCCCCACACTTGCTTCACCGCCACACGCGCCCATCACCACCACCACCACCACCAACACCACCGAAACCGCTGCTTCCTCTACCGTTGACACTGACACCGCCGGCCTCTCAAGCCCACATTGCCCACACACCTTTACCTCACGCATCGGCCTGGTCGGTCACTTGCGAATCCATCGCACAGAGACTGGCGAACCAGTGCCTGGAGCACCAACCTACACCCACCTTCGTGGACCTGACGAAAGCCTTCGACACGGTGAATCGTGAAGGACTGTGGAAGATCATGCAGAAATTCGGCTGTCCGGAGCGATTCACTCAGATGGTGCGTCAGCTGCACGACGGTATGATGGCGCGAGTCACGGA
>CACRXP010000004.1:3953437-3993981 GCA_902702965.1 Spirometra erinaceieuropaei
TGTGTGTGTGTGTGTGTGTGTGTGTGTGTGTGTGTGTGTGTGACTAAGAAGTATAAGGGATGACATCCAAATAAGAATTAAACAAGACTTCAAACACAAAGGCGTTTTAGGAAATTTAGCTGACATCTTTTTGAGCAAAAAGAATTTGGCTGTGTCGAACCACAGAGTTTTCTAGCAGAATGTGCTTGAACATTGCTCATTTAAGGGCTACTAACCTCATTCCTTAAACCAAAGAATGTGCAGCAGCATTTGAGAATTAGAAGGACCGATATTCGATAAAATGTTAACTTAATTTCAATATGACATTTCATGGGCAAAATACACGTCATGACGTAGGCTTGGAGATTTAAAACGATCGGCATAAAT
The DNA here is from genome assembly GCA_902702965.1 of Spirometra erinaceieuropaei. Taxonomy (NCBI): domain Eukaryota; kingdom Metazoa; phylum Platyhelminthes; class Cestoda; order Diphyllobothriidea; family Diphyllobothriidae; genus Spirometra; species Spirometra erinaceieuropaei. The sequence goes on from CACRXP010000004.1 coordinate 3,953,804, forward strand.
AAAGAGTACCTAACAGAAACGATAGGCTGTAGGACCTCGAAAGTAAACTAGTAACCAATAGACTATGCCTACGGGAACGGTGATAAGAATGGGTAGCGGACGCCATCATGACCGCTTTGGCCAAGGCAGACACAAAATGCGGCTGCAAATCCGGAAGCGGAGCAAGGATGGCTAGGTATTTAAATGTGCATGATGCAGAAAGAAGAAAGGACTTAAAACGGGCTCGGTGTTTGAGAGAAGACGATTAGGAATGGTAACGATTATGAAGCCTTGGCTAGTATTTTTGCGGGAAACAAGGGTCCCTTAGTGCGAAGAAGATGTTAGGGTGGGTCACACGACGGCCGTCGAATTGTATGCATTTTGTTGGTACGTCGGCCATCTAGAGGAAAACTAATCAGATTGGGTGTGCCGGAGTGGAAGTGAAAGTTGACGAAACGTTCATTAACCGCCAAAAGTACATTGTCGATATGTCCGAAGTAAACAAATATTAGTGTGAACGGATTGTGGCCGCACTGTGAATGAATGCTTGTATATTAGTGCCTTATCATAGCTTTAACATTGGTCACGGTTACATAAATGATCAATGCAGGGAAGTGTCTGCACTCGGCGCGGTACATGGTGGTAGCTGTAATGGTAGGTTCTCTTCTAGACTCTCTGAGCAAAGTTCAAGTCAAGAAACTGCGGAGTGCAGGGTAGTATCCACATTCGCCTCGATAACAGTAGGGAACAACCATGCTACGATCACTTCTCAACTGTCTGAGCTTAGGTTATGGTCGATAATGGCAAGATGGGGAGTAACGTCTGCGATGGAGGACGGAAGCAATAGATCACTTCTAAACCCTCTGAACTAAGGTTATGGGAAGTAATGGTAAAGTGAATCGTGACGTCCGCGGCGGAGGACCGAAGCGCTAGCATCGCTTCTGAACTCTCTGAGCATAAGTCATAGAAGGTAATTTTGAATTGAATTGAGACGTCTGGCATGGAGGACTAAAGGGACAGGACAACTTCTTAACTCGCTGACTTTAGCCCATGCGCGATAATGGTAAACCGAAGGGGTAACGCCTGCAAAGGGCTGAAACAACTAAGTAAACAAATAAGATATTGAAATCCACATGCAAAATGTGTGCTTCAAGGTAGCTCGGCCGAAAGCAAACTCCATGTCTAGAGCAGTACTCAAAAACCAACGACGACTTAAACAAGTCAAGTAGGCAGTCACTCAATGCGCGCATGCTCGAGGTCCTACAGACTATCGTTACCTTTTTAACTGCCGATGAAGTACAGATAATGTAAAGGAAAAACAAAAGATGACCTGAAACGGTGCGTCGTAGGGCTCCGTTTGCGAAAAGGGCGACCATTAGAAAATATGAATCCACTAGGACATTTTGTTTCCTATTAGATAGGCGGGACTTCATAAAGTCAATAAGAGGACCCTGAATCCGTCTTTGTCGTACATTATCGAAGGATGCGCTAAGATCGAAAAGACAACGACTACGAACAGATGACCATTGTGAAGATAAGTGAGTAGTCAGAAAAAATTCATGAGACACTTTTCACAGATGGTCTGGAAAAAGACCATGCTGGGATGAATTAAAAATCTGATTGGCTACGCAAAAAACAGTCATTTCTTCATACAATTTAGCAACATCTGGGATGATCTATAAACATCCTTGTCCTCGTAACGTCGTTTTTGTTCCTTTGTCGTTGAGCCCCCGTTGCGACATCACCATGGAATAGGTACTTTGTAAACCTTCGTGGTTTAAACTTACGACTTAGCAGCTCCATCGTAAATGGAATTATATTGCTAAAACGTGGACGGCAAGGATTCCAATCCATTCGAGTAATTCTGTGCCTTGGATTGCGCTCTGTAACCTTAGCTCTAGTAATCTTTGGGAGCAGCTGAGTTGGGGTTGAGGGACTTCCTCGCGTGGTTCTCACTGGTGGTCCAGTTTTCCGTCACACACACTGACATTGCCAGAAACGCAGAACCTCCCAGTAAAAATATTCCAAATCCTGACATTCTGGCCATTCCTGATGAGGTCTGTAACCTTGATTTCACCCTTAACCATTACTAAAGATTAAATAAACCGAATTTAGAGGTCGCATTTTGACCAGTCCTTCTGAAAGTGTGTGTTGCATTTGAGATCGCGACTTGGCTACTTATGTAGTTTGTCGGCAATGACCTAATGCAGTGGTCAAAACATTGGTTATTTACAAAATTAAATGTTCGTCTTACAAAGGCATGGCTTTTGGTCATGCCGGCTTATATATACAAACTATCCCATCATTATCTACCAAATTATCCTGATTATCAGAGTGAAAATAAACGCCAGATATGCAATCAGGGTAGAAAATAAATAGCACTCTGCCGGCAGATATTGAATATTGCTTGATTTTAATTACAGTGCAAACGTGCCGGCTGTTATCTGTCACCTGATAGTTCGATATATTTAGAGGTTTGTTTGCAAATAGCCAAAAATTATTCTAACTTACCCAAACATTCTGCCATCTGTAATGGTATCTTCACCCAGCCAGGAGCATTACCTGAGTTGTTTATTTTAAACTTTTCCCAAGATTTGGTATAATGTGCCGTCTGTCACAATTTTAGGCGACCCGTATTGAACACTGCAGATGAAGTGACTATTTTTTCAAGTCAAATGAATGATCTATTAAGCCCACTTTTATGTGTCGTATCAAGGCCAAAAGTAATCACTAACTTTCAAAGCTAGCTTTTCTTTAGAAAGCTCCAATTATTTCTACCCCTACACTGCCACATCCATCACAAGAATGCAGTGAGTGCTTAACGAGCATCTCGTCCGTAAGTCGTACTAGTATTTCCCTATAATTTTAGCTTGCCGGGAAGACTCTTTTCACATGGACTGAATGGGATATCAAACTTCCCCCAAGTACTTTGCAAACGGACAGTTTTTCCGATCATCCCGAGTTAAAAAATATTTTTCCGGCACAGGATTTCGATGAATGTGAAGTCTTGGCGAAAGGCGATGAAAACAATAAACAACGACTGAACCGAATGCAGTTCCAACAGATTCGAAGTACCGGAACGTTTTATATGGACAGCAAAAACTTTCCTGGATTTGTGCACTGCTGGAGAATAAGTCCGCTCCTACAACTGGGCACAAAGAACAATCTGAGGTCACTTAAAACGGTAAATGAGATAGACAAACTAACAAGTTTATCCTAAGACTTTAACAGGTCTTCTTGAATTAATATGTATTGGATCACGAGACCGCATTATTGGAGATTTCTTCAGTTTAAAAGTAGCAGCGACTGCAGCCGTGGACTTTTTACAGATGACTTTTGGTAAGTGTGGCAATGCTCACCAATCTGACAAGTAAACTTTTATCACACTGCTTGCGAAAAGTCAAACGCGCTAGACAGTAGGTTACTTTTTTTCTTAAATAGTTGGTGTATTCGAGTCAGCCACTCATTTTTTGTAAAAGCTTTTCTCTACATTATTGCATTAGTTCCAGTTTTTCCTCTCCAACTCGTGGATCTTAGTCTGTCTGCTGCACCACGCAGAGCGTTCGATTTTGTTCCTTTAAATGACTACTAAAGCCTCCATGATATCCAAAAGTTTCTCAAATGAGCGCTCATTTGGTGGGTGCCTGTTTAATGTATGTATGACGTAACGACACTCCTTACAACATTTCAGTCGGCTTTTTAACCGGACATTTATATTCTACAGGCATTTGCATTGGTGTATTAAAGCAGATTTTAAATTTCGGCTGGAGTCTGTTTCAGTTAAAAATAAGAAATGCTAATTTTATTGCATATTAATAAGTATATTTACAAGGGCTTTTGCCTGTCATGCAATTGCACACGTTTGAAATCCTGGCTTATTAAGGAGTGTATTGAGTAATTTAGTCTGCATGATTTTCTTTATATGATCTTCAGGTTTGGACACTGAAAGTAAACTGTTCGAATGTACTTCGACAAGCCTGTCTTCGTGCATTTAATGCCAGATTTCAAACAAGCACCCACCCAAAACCGTTAACAGCCATCCAATACAGAGTATTCGGGGCGCCCACTAGAATCGAAGATTTTAAGAAAGATAAACCGAGCCTAGCACTTCAAGTGCCGACAAATAGGCGTTCGTTTGTTCGTCTATCTTGAAAGTGCAACCTCAAAAATCCAGAACGCAATTTAGCTAGTAGTTGCAAACAGTGGCTAAATCTTGCCCGAACCAGTATTCCCCTGGCTTATTGAATGAGGCTTATGCCAACGCATTATCAGGAAAACCATATATTCTTTTGTCACTCCTTAGTTGACATCACTTAGGCTATACCACTTACAATTGAAGGGTACTACTCACAACCATCAAGCTATTCATTAAACTACGAGCTATTACGAGAATCAGGTGTCCAGTAAGGACCGTAAGGAGCAGTTACCACATGCGTGTTGCGACGTACCGCCAATGCACGGGTGCCCCTAATTGGACAATTTTACACCCAATTGCAGCCACTAACGAATAAGGATCAGACTACATCAGGACCGCAGAGAATTTAAATTGTAAATATAATCTAGCTAGAATCTAGTTATAGAAAAAGTCATCTATTGATAGGTTGCATGTTGAATTCCACAAAGTCGAGCGAGATGTCCGAACTGTTAAACTTATGCCAGAGTATAAATATCAGTGTTTAAATTTGTTCATGACCACTTTAAACATCTTCACTGCTATGCACGTCGGTATTGCATATTAGAAGACAGAAAATGCGTATCACATCCCCGTGGCGAAGAAAGAAGTAAGGTACTCAAGTGGTAGCACTCCGTCGTAGGGATTAATTTGAGTTCGGTCGTTGCTACTCATGTTTGACTCGTAACATACACCTTTTACCGCAAATACACACTCTTGGGGAGCAAAAGACATGCTTCAGTATTCCATACATCATAAGTGTACTGTCTATTAATGATTTTCCAGCTTCGAACACTGCGCTTTCATCACGTTCCGACTGATGGCACTTGTTTGAAATATTTGAAAATGTTTTGATATTCGAATCAGAAACTTAACGGTATATTATGACACCTCCAGTTAACAAGAAGGTTATGCAGGAGCAAAGACCTAGTCGTCTAAAAAGTGTCTCAAAGCAACGATTAAGCCTTTTAAAAGGTTTGTGATCTACCGAACTATCACGTCACTTTTTCGTGGTAATGCGAGGGATCTCGCCTTTCTTCACAGTGGTGCTCGCTGATTTTAGCGGGCACCATTTCGTTGAGTTCCAATTTTACAACCAACCTTGCCAAATACAACCAGCGCGAAACGTTTCCAGCGTGCGCTTTCAGGTGCAACACATTAATCCGGTGCACTATTTACTATTACCTTCATTCTGCGCCTATTTCATCTTCCAGATCTATTTATCGGCTGGCCTCACGTCCATCGTAGGGATGTAGACAAGCGGCTCCTACAGGAACGTCTAAATTTCCTGACGCAAGACCTTTCTGTAAAGGTAATGTTTTCTAAAATACCGTCCCGATAGAAGTGTTTATAAGTAGGCATATTTTTTTATTTGAGTCTTATGTCATCCTACGGGAAGAAAAGCCTTTTCCTAGGATTAAATCAATGGAAACATTTTGTGTCTTAATGCCTTAAATGGCGACTTTTAAGTTTCACTATGCCTAAAATCATTTAGCGACTGTCAAAACCAACCAATTACAAAAACTACGACTTGACAGAATTTCCACCACTCGTGCACCTAACTTCTAGATGTCCGTTCTGCCATCCCGAATTTCCTTCAAACAACAAGACCAAACGCCTGATGACAATCTGGAGATCGTCCTGCGAATCATATTCCTGTCTTACGCCGGCATCCTGCGTCAGGGCCTGCAGCGTAGTAACTACGACATCGCCAGCATCACAAGTACACCCCAGTCCTGTCGTTTATGTCAGCGGTTTCCAGCGCACAAGTGAGGCTTGATTTAACCAAGCAGACCGATTTTGATACCATGCCAGTGGAACAATTTGTCAGCGACTAGCACCCTGATGTACCGTAAGCGGTGACCCGACCAGCGCATTACAGAGCGGCATCCAACGTTAAAGTCCTACTATGCCAACGCTCGTATGGTTCGGGTCTGCGTTGACAGTGAGAGAATAGCTCTCAGGCTCCAGCATACGATACTCAGTTCTTTCCAAAAAGACCTGCACACATTCTTACCATCTGGCTGATTAGAGGAGGTCCAGAGATACCGTTTGCCAGGAATGCAATAGCATGGGTCGAAATCTATTCTCCAAATCGGCACTTTGAGATCCATCCCGAGAGGTGACATTAGTCAGACTACCTTATTTAATGGTTAATTATGCTCATCATCATGTCACAGGTTAGCTAATATATCATGTCCCAATTCTGTTTATTCCTCAACTCTGCTGCTACTGGTCCGCAACTGCCAATTCTCCAGACGCGGATCTATTCGCATCTAGCCTTAGCTGAGGACTTTCACACGCTCCGTAAGCCGTGGATACGCCGGACGGCAATCGGCAGCGTAACCATGCAAACGTCGTCATAATGTGGTTCCTTCCGGGCGTGTCCATGTTATGGGTGTTTGATGGTAGGAGTCGGTTATAATATGCAGTCCAACGAGCTACTCTCGAGATTTGGCGTGCGTGGCAGTGTACGATCCTTTAATGTACCCCCCCTTCTGCAACTATTCTAATGGTTGGAAACTAACATAAGGGTGACAAAAGGCTGATACCCCTTCTAACAAAGAGCAGTTATGTAGTCCGTATTGCATGCGCAGAGCCGAACATTCCCCTTCCCTCAGACACGGGCTCAGCAAACAATGCAGAACGTCTGTGTGGAGTGTTGAGCAATACGCAGATCCGATGAACCATTACGTTAATCCACTTTCAGAGCGGACCCGTGTGCTTTTGACATAACTCGTCGGCCATGTCTGTGAGATGTCCGTATCAATAGTGCGTAGGAATACTGGCTCAATTACTGCATTTTTATCCTATGCGTGAGCCGCATCCAGTCGCTTTATCAATCGTTTCCTTGTGATATCAACAAGGTGATTAAGCGAGACGTTAAGGGCAAGGGTAGGAGTAAGCAGTGTTAATAATGTTCGGCGAGTAATTAATGACGGATTTTTCTTACCGCTTTTTAGCTTCTTTTGAGACTTCGCGGTTTGCATAAAATGACCAAGAAAGGGCTTCTATCGTCATATAGCTTGAAATTTGACGTAATTTTCGAAAAACGAGTATTTAAATGTCTCGAGGCATAAATTGGAATCGATTACCCCTCCTCTTTAAATGATAAAATCTGATTAATTATCGCTCTTACGCGGAGAAGTGGTGAGATAAGAAGTTTTACAACCGTCGAGGAAGTGTAAAGTTGTTATTGCTGAAGAAGAAGGTGGAAAAGTGTGGAAACCCACATGTAAGCCGATCAGAAACCGTTCTGTTTGCATTATCGCCGGTGGAGCCGTGGCGGAAAATATGCGATCTTTCACGTTTCGAAAAAAGAGCGAGGAATGCTGGACAAAATATCACAGCGCTCGCTTTTGTAAATACGGTTGCCTCTCTTATACACACAAACGTTTGTCCTTTTAGCTCTTCTAATATGGATCCTACTTTGATGAACACAGTTGATCAGAACCCTTTGTTATTCCACTGAAGCTCCCCGAACGGTTGCAACTATAACTATCCGTTGATTTGAGTCAACATTTCCTAGTCAACTCAAAAAACGTTGAAAAATAGCAGAATGGCTAAACAACATGTTGGAAGAGTATTATTCCCCTCAACAGTTTTAATCGACCACGAACAAAGCACAAAGCCACATATAATAGGGATGATCTTTGCTTCTTCACCAACATCGACTCCACGTCCCACGGGGAACCACTGTGTATGAAGCGACTGGCCTCATCTAGACAACTGACACGCCAACGACTAGTGGTAACAGAAGACCAAGCTAGATATCCATGTGGAACCTGAAAAACGTATAGTTAGTACGCAGATGGTTAATTGAAAATTGCCCACTCTTGTTGATTTGTACACCGTTGACAGAGTTTTCTTAGAATGAGAAAAGGTGAACTCCCTGATAAAACAGTCAACTAGTCACTTTTCCCCCAAGAAGCACCTCTAAAAGCGCAGTGCGCAAAACACTAACATAGGCCTACATGGAGCGCTTCATGTTCCCCGGTGGCGTTATCGTAGATGAACCATCCCTGAGGCTTGCCCCCGTACTCGTTTTGTCGGAAGCCGACGAGAAATTGAAAACGAATCAGCGGACGGGAACAGGAAACAGAGTCCGATTTCGCGTTTTCATTGTCGTCAAACGAGCAGACACTTTTGCGATACTTTTTACTGTTGATTGTCTACTATCGCCTGAAAAATCCTGTAAAATTATTACACATTGAAAGATGCAAATTAAACCAATAGCGACGCCCTCTCTTTGTATGTATGTATATTGTGACCTTAGTCCGCAGGGAGCGGGCTAAAGCCTGAATTAAAGTCCAGTTATTGTAAACGAGTTCAACTCGACCTAGTATTTCAGCATTGTGTACGTTATGTATGACAGACAAGGCATACGGACCAAAATGGCTATTTATAACATCCTGAAATCATCGACCAACGTATGTATGCGCACGCTGCATTCTGTTGATTACAATTTGTCACACCCAATACCTAAAAGGAAGCAATATTCCCATCAGTAGGGCTTCAAATATCACTTAACGAATGGTTAACTATTTCGTGGTAACCTCTGGTTACCTCTTTTAAGAAGCAGAAATCCTCTTTCAGAAAGGCGAAAATACCAAGCATTTTGGTTGAATCCTTAACATTTGTGATCTTATTTAATTGACTATGGGACCTTTGCGCAATGCGTACCTTGGCTGTATGACCACTGATTTCGCTTATGCTTAACAATTCATAACTATAAAGGATATAACCCTTGTAAAACAAAGTTATAAGTGACGCTCATGTCAAGCATACAGTCAAACCTGAACATGATCATTCCGTTTCCCTTGGGGGGCTCTAGTCGATACCCTCGTTGACTGGTAGGGGGCCCAAAATGGCTATTACGCCTCTATGTGTCCGTATAACTTGCTTTTGTTTTTTTTAGACTTTACACCGCTATCCTCTTGAAGAATTTTGGAACTTTTTTGAACGTCTGTCAATGCTTCCAAATGACTACTCATTGGTGCGTCACCTATGCTTTTGTTCGCATGCGTATCGAAACATCGACATTTTTATGCCCTTTCTCAGTTTATGTACCTGCAATCTTTCTCAACCATGGGTAAGAAGAAGGCCGTTCAGCGACATACTATCATCATTTACAGCTCGATGTTATAGGTATACTGCTAATGTAGTTCGTCAGTTTGGAGTATTTCTTGTTACTAAGTAATTGTGACTTAACAGCTAGACCCTTCAAAAACAAATAGGAACGTGCATACGCGTCTTGCAAACTGGCGCTTTATCGATACTGACCTACTTAACCTATGTTTTGCCGGAGACCTAAAATTAATCGCATGCCAAAGCCCTTTACAACAGCATTCGAACTTTCTGGAGGTGACTTCACTTCGCAAATGCGACCCTTTTTAAATATAACATTCTACTTACTCTAGGGTTTACCCTATGACCACAGTTTATTTGCAGTACAATGCCTCGCACTCCACCTACGCTGACTACGTACTCCTAGGAATGACTACTAACATCTCTCGATGGTGCTTTTAAACGCGTTTGCTTACACTATGTTCCTGCTCTGCTGGGGAATGTCGTGAGGGTTTTGAAATACAGTTAGCAGTTAGGAACATATACTCAGTAGACTGCAAAGGCCGCTTCGCCCGTCTTCCAAACCATGCAACCACTTTGTTTGGCACAACCGCTCCTCATCCCCTACTCTGTCATTCAGTCTGCTTCGTGGTAAATTGCTCTTCTGCCAAACGGAATCAAGTGCCAAGCTGTTGATCCCAATATTTCCGACAAAAGTGCCACCAACGACAAAATCAGATTATGTTAATGCCCTCCTGGCGTGAAACGAGAAGATGCTTTGGCATTCCAGGATTTTCCTTAACTTTGTCGTTTATGCACAGTGACCGAATAAGGAGAGCAAGTCACCTGGACAGATGCTGCGCCAACACACTTAACGATGTTTTGGCTGGCTGTGCTGAAACTTTGTCACCCATTCTCCGGTTGACAATTCGGTACGGTAAAACACCTAACACCGGTGTTGTTCATCTTCACGCTATCGATCTCACTGCCTCTCTCAACCGGTCAAAATCATCTACCATCATAAAAAGGAATTGGGCAGGTGGGAATGAAGAGAAATTTATCTTTTACTGCTTAGCATCACTACAAATAATTTAATACGCACGTTTGCTTGTGATTGTGCGCGGAGCATAAGCATGCGAAGATTATTTCTGAAATCCCGCCAGACATCCAGGCCAATATCTTTAGTCGATTTGGAGCATTTGCATAGGAATCATTTATGCACATAATGGGAAAATATTTTCCTGAAAATGTTGGTAATCTGGAGACGAGACAGCCATCGCCATTCGAGTGCATAACGGGAGTTCTAGACTTACTTTGGCCTGGGGTAACCGGGTTCTCTGCTAATTTATAAATAAACTATTCCAACGCCTTGGAAGGATTTTTATTGCAACAGACGTGACGATGTTATTGTCGCGTACATCCGCGTTCCCACCGCAAGTGCCTTTAAAGTCCCAACTTAAATTCGCGCCTGACCACTAGTCGCCAAGAGTACGAGGAATGAGTAGGTTTGTTGTGTTACGTCTCGAGCCTATACAGCCGGACTGCGTATAAGAACGCCCCCCAGGAAAAGTCTGGACACTTCACCAGACGTCTGTTTCGGCATGTGGCCTTCATCGAAGCATATTATACTGGAAGTGTCACTTCATAACGACGAATTATTTTGTTAGCAGACCACCCTGATGAAAGTGTGAGAAGAAAGCACACGAGCAATAACAGAGGCGTTACAATTTCTGCTGTCTTGGAGAATCGTAGAGCTGTTAGTTTCTTTTGACCACGAGTATTCTTTGTCCAATATGCACTATGAGGCGATCGTAAAAGAGCCCCATGTCTTAAGCCCGCTTTACGGACTCTAACCGCATTATGTGCAAGTTATTGACCAGAAGACAAGAGCTGCGTGGAAAATGAATGTATGAAACAGCACACCGTTTTCTCGACTGTTTACCATACTTTCGCCCGAAATTCATTGCTTATTAGGCTCATTGATAGACGTAAATGAGTACTTCGATATTTGAAAAAACTTCCATTTACCCTATACCAGACTAAAACAGTAAGTGTGAACGGGTTCTTGTTTTAAATAAGTTTATTGCTAAGCCGCTGTGACTGGAAACAAAACAACTTACTTCATAACTTTTTCTCCAAAAGCTCTTGGCCATGGTTTTGAATGACTAACACCCTAGTCTGGTGTGCGTAATCCACACCATATTGCTGATTTGCATTTTTCATGAACCCGGCAGCACAGAAGTCCATATCTTTTGTTCTGTTCTCTGGTACCTCACTACCATGAAGTGACTGAATAGGCGTACGAAGATCACATTGTTCCCGTCAGCCACGCCACAGTCACCCTTCTGCCTGTCTTCATGAAGCACTGCCGTATAATTAGTCTCATAAACACTTGGGAGAGTTTCTGCGATCGTCATTCTCAGACGGATGGTATGTTAGCGTGAATCAAGGACGAGACTCAAACAAGTGGTCTACCCTTGTGTACGCGAGTGTTTGGATCGAACACGAACGCTACGTAGCATGTCAGAATTCCGCTTCTGCTGCTGCCAGTCAAAGTCGGCTGTCTGTTTTGTTGACCTCCTTGCAGATATTGATTCCGCTCTTCCGTATGCAGATACTGAAAATAGACAGTATTCCAGAAAAGTTTTTCGCCGTCCTCGACCACTCCACTAGTCTGTAAAGTCTGATTCTCAACAATCCACCGTTTGATATTGGTTCGGGGTTCGGCAAGGTAACGTACTGTCGCCCACCTTGTTTAACTGCGTTATTGACCGGAATCTAAAAAAAGGCTTCACGCAGTCTTTGTGGTGTACCAGGACGCCAGCTTATCGGACCCGACTACATTGGCAATATCGCTCTGCCAGTGCCAAGATCTGATGACCTACATATGTTATGCCTCGGATGAAGGGGTCCTCTAAAGTAGTCGTTTATCCATTTACACTGAAAAAGGTGTATTAATTAGTTGGGTTCGTTAGGTAGGCGACAGGTCTTCAGATTAGCACCTGTCAGCTTAAAGTAGACAAAAAATGTAGGAAAGGCCCTTACCGAGGGAGGAGGAGGGGTGTACATGTGCCCTGACATTTCAGACAGCAACTTTGAATGTGGAAACTGTGGACTTCTTCACAAGTCCACATTCTATGAGACGTGAGAGGCAAGCGGAATGGGTCTAGTGTATTTATTACTGATGCAGATCACTAATGCGACAAGCAACAAGGTGGACGCAGGGACGGTGTCTTGTGCCTAAATTAGTTGGTAATGGTAGTAGACTTATGGTGCATCTGCCGCACTCGCCTCCCTCGCACACCTGAGCCCGGTGTTAAGACAGAGTCAAGGCGACCGAAGGCGGCATAGGCACATTGCCTGCCGGAGCTAAATTGCCCGTCTATGTGGGTCAAACTCGTCTGGTCTGCGCATGCTGAACCAGGTTTTCACAAGCAAAAGAGGAGGTTCGGATCCCAACTAAGTGAGAGGGCAATAGAGGCCACATCATCATCATCATCATCATCATCGTCATCATCATCATCATCATCATCATCATCATCATCATCATCATCATCATCATCATCATCATCATCCCCCGAAAAATGACGAAGGAGAGGTGGCGAGTTCATGAACCAAATTGCATTTGTACCAAAGTCTCGGAAACCTCCTCCTTTCTATCATCAGAGTGGTGCGATTGATTTCCCTACTGAAACTATTGTTCCAAGTTCGAGGCAAACTAAGATGCCAAGAGCGGAGGACGTTAGTACGATCGCACCGGCGTCCTGAAACTCCGGTGCTGTGTGTTGACGCAGAAGTCGCATGTCTGCCGGCGGTGTAGGTGGTTGGGCGGAGTCGCGACCTTTGGTTGGGAAGCGCAACTGTGCTCATTCTGAGAGCAAGACAAGCCGAGAATTAATTGAGACCTGGACTCCGAACGACAGCTTAGTCGATCTATATATTGGTTTGGCGCCGCCATACATATCCCTGCGCAGTCCCCTTCAGACACTTGGCATTGGTCGTTGGTTGGCTAATGATGCCCTATAACTGTCATTTGTTCCGTCGCTGCTGTGATCTCTGACAATGGTTTCCTGTACCAGTTCGAAAGCCCAGAAACATAAGTATGATTTTGATGCCCGTTCAGTCTTCTTTACAAGTACTTTTCTTCCCTAGATTGTGTATTTACTGGACATTTGCACACACTGCACATAATAGAACAATCTGAAAGAGACCCCGCCAATAGGGCAGGTGAGGCTGCCCAAACTTGCTATTTGGCACTGAGTGGCCCCCTTTCAGATACTACAATCTGACCAGACTCGTGAACCCCACGGTCCCGTTATGTGGGCGGTCCCCAACACATCTAGCAAAACGTGAGTCCACAGCTTCGCAACGGGGCACATTTATGAAGTGCTCAACATAGAAGTTACGAAATCTTGTTTGGCGCACACTGTTCATTTGAAAACCTTGCACCGTTGGGTCTTCTGCGGGGTGGCATTTCTCGTTAATTAACGCACACTCCAGAGACCCGATCATTTACAGTCCTAATTTCCTGCGTAAAAATAGAATTCAAAGCCTAAATAATAGTAGTGACAGTAGAAATGAGAGTAGCAATAACAGTAATTTCACCAGTGTTCACAACAAAAGTTAGTATTATTGATGATAGTTGGAGTCCGGGTAGTTAAGTTAGTACTATTGAAAACACGAGAAATCGTATTAACGACAATGATAACACTGGTCGGATCTTTGATTGGTGTAAGGAGACTGTCACGTTTCTTTGGTTGACCGTTCATTCCAAACGTAATTTCGTCCCTATAATTACGACCGGAAGCAGTGGTCCCAGGGGAGATCCCATGACTACACCGTCGGTCTGACAATAAAAAGTGGTCATTAGGGCTAAATGGCATGTTACATGTACAAATCAGAAGCCGTTTTTAACATCGACATCGTTACCTTGCTTACAAATAGGTTGCATCTAGATGTTTCACATTTATAGGTTATCTTTGCAGTTGGAGAAATATTTGTGGTCAGGGGAGGTAGCTTTTTGATGTTCTCAGCTCACTAACTGTTACTTTAAAGAACGACCGACCGCATAACACCCGAGATCATTTTAGGTAATTCTATTTTAAGGCAATTAGACAGCCCAGAGAAAATTTTAGCCAAACAATACTCTACCGAGCCCGCGCGCACTCGGAAACAGGGAGAATTTCTACCCTTATTTTTAATATTTTTCAACGTTAGTCAGTCAATAATTGCAATTGAGGATATCGAAATTTCAACTTTGAGCAAGTTCTTGGACGCAATGCATGGAAAACAGTGGAAAAAAATAGGCTACGATCGGAATAAATTCAGATGCGTTCGTACCGTTTCTTGGGTTACGAACGACTGAAGGCAGTACCGAATCACACCCACTTTACTTTTTCAACCCTTTTCATCAGTAAATCCATGCTTACCAGTTCAGTGCTGTTTGCCGTGTGATCGCACTGAGTAAGCCACACCTACGAGCCACTGGGTTGCCCTGAAGTATGTGCGCAATCCTGGCCCGCCAAGGCATCGTCATTGTGGGGGTGACCATGCGCCTCGATTCCGTGCTATGGGCCCGGTTACCTACCCTGTGCATTTATCCACCCCCCCCCCCACCACCACTACTATTCAATTCGGCTTTTGCGCACTGATGTGCTGACTCTTCTCTCACAGTCGCTCTCCATGTGACCGAACACTGCTCGTCCTCAGAGGAGGACTAAAATGACGCAAAGAGAGGTCATGCATGACAGTTGCTTTGGGTGTGCACTCGCACACAGGTAGGAGAGATGTTTAGTCATGGCGAACGCCAGCCCTTCTTTTCTTCTTCTGCTTATAAGCGTTTTTGGTTTTGTGCAAGCCATTTTGGCCATTCACGACATTCAGAAGGCCAGTTGGTGAGCATATATTTGCTTTAAGCCAGACGCAGTTGAAATCCGTAAACATAAATGGGAAAGTATCAACCTCACACCGATGCGGCATATAAGTCTTGACAATTTGTCGCTAGTGGATACGACCTATCAGTACTGTTGCATTTTACTCACGTGAGAATATAAGCGGCGATGCGGATCGCAAAAGTGGTCAATTTTCAATGGCATTTCCTTTACAACACAACAGCAGTTAAAATGAATTGGGGCTCGCTATAGGCAGCAGGTAATTAACTGAACGACACCGACTTCCATGGAGTTTTCGTTGACTTTTTTCTGGCGGGATCTGTATATGTAGGCTAGAAGTGAATGATTTGGTTTGCGTGGTTCGGAAATCTTACTGAAATACGTTTTTAATCAGGAAACCTCATGTCCAAATCGATTTTACTACTTCGGATACGCACGTTTTTCAAATGTTTCAGTCAGTTAAAACTTTCTTGTGTTGGTTATTTCTTAGTGGGTGTTTTTAACTCCATATTTTGTTGCAGCATGAGAATATGCACGTCCCTCAGCCACCCTATATGTTTATTACGCCTTCGAAAGTGCCAATCGACCTGAGACTTCACAACGTTGCTCTCCTCGAAAAGTGCCTCGTTATCATAAATCAGTTACGGCAAACCGCTCACGGCGGCTGGTTCGACGCTCTCAGGACTGACATTTTCAACTCCCTCAAAGGTGGGCTTCTTCCTCTTTAATAGATGTTCATCAACTGCCTCATAAATCCCCGGCGAATGCCATCAACAGACCAGCTTGATTTACGCTGCTGCATTAATATGCCATTCGAGTTTATTCATTCGTTGCTTACGAAAGATCCTCTGCGAAAATCATTCCCTCCGCTCCGACAAGAAGTTCCATACGATTAAAATACTCTCTACAGGTCTACCTATGCCTCCTTTCAAAGCGTAACTTAAGCTTCTTGCCTGAATATGACCATTTCTGGCGCAGGATTTGTTCCTGCCATTCGGCGGAATTATGAATGTGGCTGCCTGATGTTCGATATCTACCTTTTGCGTGCTGTTGGTCGGTTATTAAACTGTCAAAATACAGAAAGCGCAAAGCGAGAATCAACAGTTGTGGGTTAGCTAAGCGGGCTCATAGTGAAGCAAGACTGGGGTAGGAGGTGACTCAACGACTTTTAGGCGCACGGTTGTTTACCTGCGTCATTTTCAATCTGAAGATAATTTATGTCGGTTAGTGTGATTTTTACTCTCTTACCAAAGGCATTTCGTTCCTCGTAGACAGTAAAAACAGTTGAATTATCTTAAAGCCTCTTAATTGACTTGGTTTGTTGTACTCCAATCAACTTAAAACGAAGCTGAATGAACGAGTGTATCAATAAGGTCGGCCTAGGTTTGCGCACAAATGAGCACTTCCTTAGCGAAATATTAGTGGGAAACATGCTGATAAAACCATGCCGTCTAAGGCAGTCTATAGAAAGTAAGGAAATTTTACAGCAAGGAAACTGTTGTTGTTAGTGGGAAATGAGCGGCTAACCCCTATCGGTTCCGAGTTGAGTGTTGCACCGCCGGGTATTCAGCACCACGCCGGTCAGCAGTATGAAGTAAACGGGGCAAATATATTCTCAGTTTAAACAACCAAAGGTGAGTGCTAGGTCTGGTAATCTGCCGATCACTTGAAATGGCCGGGTTTTGTTTACTCATGATCCAGCGCTTTAGGAAATTTGGCTCACTGTTTACTATGAAAGATTAGAAACGGACATAGCACTAAGGACGCCAAGGCAACACCCGTCCACGGCAATGTTAATCTCACGATTTTTACTGGAAACTGCTTATTGGCAGTCACTTCGTGTTCGACAGTCTTCTGTGTCTGAATCCCCATTGGCCAGTTTCTCCGGCTTCTGCGCCATCTTGATTTGCTCATCTTTTCAGACCTTCACGCGTTGGTTTCAAGTCATTTTTGTCCCACACCCTTTTTTCTTCAAGATATGCTTTTCATCAACGTCGATAGGGATTTATGAAATACATGGTCCTGGTCAGAAATTGTTATCCCAGATAAATCTCACAAAAGACACTTTCAATAAAAATCTCTTCATAACGATACAGTGCATCGGCCACAACGGTTCTGAGTCTGGCTGTTCATAAATGCGTTATTTTTCGTCGTTTTACCCTGAAAAACTTTGCGTTAGACGTGTAGTAACGAAAGTACTAGAAACGTCGTCAAAAGACACGTGCTGCGGTACCCAATAGCATTTATTAGGAACTGCTTATTTTCGGTCAATATAGGCCGAACCTTCTACTGACACGCATCTTGCATTTGCTCATTAACTGCCTGACAAATCACACATGCAAAGTCTTCATTCTCCCGAAAAGAAGAGAAAGTTCCAGTAGACTTCATGCACTTTCGCACAATGATAGCATATATGGCCCCACCTGAACGATGGAGCACGGAAAATTGTAGGCGATTGTAGTAGAGGATTTATGGGTAGGCCAGATGGAGGTGGTAGTCAACTGAATCTTTGAAAGGCGTTGAGAAAACTCGCATAACCCCAGCATGCTTTATTACTCCAACGAGGTGCCGGAGCCGACTGCGCAATTTGTAAGATGCGAATTGAGAGTCCGTAAACGGGCGAAAAACAGGTAATCCATGGTTATTAGTGCATAATAGACAGATTGGATATGATGGTATGCGGCGGGCAAACTTAACCCTAACTCCGACCCCAATCCTTTCTCCGACCCTCAACTTCGCCTTAACCGTAACCCATCCATAATTTCAACCACAATGTAACCCTAACATAACATGCCTACTCAAATGAGACAAGTAGACATCCTCGGGAATAAGACCTATGTGGGGCAGCATACGCCAGTCTTTCCGACTTTTACTGCGGCTATATTTTAAACTAACATGTCTTGGAGTTTATTGGACCTTTACGCTACGAGTTCCGTAAAGGGCGGTAGGAGGATAAGATGGCGGTAAGTTGGTCCATATCTCATTTGGAACTAACTGAGTGTGGTCTTATCTATTGAAATTCCCTAACAAAAGCTGCTTTGACCCATCTGCTAGCGTTGACAATGCATTAGGGTTTTAAGTCAATCGGAAAATCAGACATGAATGCCTTTAAAAGAAAAAAAGTATGTACTTTTCAATCCTTCGTGACCCCGCTACCTTCTTCTCCTAAACAACTAGAATATGGTGTTTCTTTTTACGAACTCAAATATTTATCAACTGGAGGCCTGGGTCTTGAAGCAAATCAATCGTTTTTAAAAAATTTGGCTTTTCTTAGTTAAATATAGGGAATCACGATCAGCCGCAACCGTAACAGTGGTCAACTCACCTGCGTTAAATGCCGTCCTCCACAATAGGTTCGAATATGAAGCTGAGACTTCAGCCGAAGAAAAGTCTTGTTGCAGCGATTGCGTCTCATCAAATTCGAGTAACCGAGCACTGACCGTCATTCATTCGTACCACATAAACATACCCAAATAAAATTATAAGTAATTTATTTCTTCATTTCCTGCCAGGCAGTCTCAAATTCATTTTATTGCAGTTCTCTCCTGCTTGCTTTACAGCCTACTCAAAAAACTCGCCGCAAAAGTTTGCCTTTATTAAGTCGGACATAGAAAGGCATACATTATGTCAGATTGCGTCCCCACGTCCCTACTAATAGTAACACATTCGTCGCATATTTCTCTTATTTCAGATAGCGGCAAATCTGCGTCTGAAATCAAGAAAGTAAGTTGCCGCATCTACTTGTTTTTTGCTTATAGGACGCGTATAACGAGGTTAAAAGTTTCATTGAATTTATTCGCATAGATGTTGTGGAAATTGTTGTTTTCTCCTGAAAGTATGTGTCTTCTGTTGCTAACGGGGGCAATGCTCGACCGAGATTTTGCTCCTGGAATGGCTACAGAATTTCCTTTAAGTTTCAATTGTCCACCATTGACGAAGCTGCTGTAATACATACTAATCGGTGCCATAAATGTTGGTGGGAAACAATCGGTATACTGAGAGAGTACCACTAAAACAAGCCACCCAGTAGGGTAGGTTTTATTAGGGATGCACACTCGCAATAAATTCCACGCATGGGGTGCGAGGGCATGGCTAGGTGCAGGCTCACTTCGCGCCAGACCCCGCCTCCGGCGTTTCTGATTTGGTCACGACATCGGACTCGGGTGCGTGGAGAGGCGAGAGTGCGTTAGATGCGGCGCAAGTATGTTATCACTGTGAACTAATTTACCTGCAAATCACCGTCCCTGCATCCGCTCTGCTGTGGGGCACACGGCGGACGTCGGAATCGACAGTCAAAATGTCGTGCCTACTGAGAGGTAAAGACCTCTCCATGCCAGTTTTTGGTCATTTGCGCTTCAGCCTTTGCTCACAGAGGATTCTGCCTACCCATCTGGAATTCGGACAGTTTTTTGACGTTAAAAACTGCATATGATGTAAATATGTAATCATGTCCATGACTTCATGATGGCATCGCTAGATCACAGCACGCTTAAATTTTGTTTTTCTGGAAAAGAATGTTGGAAGTGTTAGCCAGTATGACAAAAACGTTACAGCTAGCCCGGTTTCAGGGATTTTGATATTTAAAAAGGGGCAAACAAACCCTTTGATGTTACTGGTTATATGTTATCCCTCGTTGAGTAATAGCTGCATAATGCCTTCGATTCTTTGAAGTTTTAGAGATGATTTACTTGCCCGTATATGTAGTTAATTGTAGCGAAAATTAGGTATACAATACAAAACTATTTCCTTCTGTTTTTCGGTACTTTTTATAAATTTCCATCCTGCTTTGAGGTGGGAACTTCCGGATATACATTGCATCTCTGTGTTTGCATAGAATTCCATATGTAAACGCCAGCAACTTCTTGCGACCATATTAGGTGCCGTTTTTTAGCCGCCACAAACCACGGGAGCCTATAGTGGGCAGGCTTAAATCGTTGGCACTGCATCACAAACAGTCATTTAGACCCAGGCGTTAGGTGTCGCTTTAAATCTTTAGTGCGGAAGACTTACTCTTCAGAAGTAATTAACTTCCAAACTTATGACACAAGTCCAACGCAGCCCTTAAACAGGCCTTCTCTACAAAGTTCGTACAGGAGCACGTGATCGTCGGCAGCTCGAGCCGACTGCTTTCAGCCACGACTTTGATTAGTGAGAGTGTATTTTTATCTAGGTATTTTCCTGCCATTCGGTGAACCATTCTACTGAAAAAACCAATCAGGCGATAGAGATGCAACATATTCATCAGTAATCAATTAAGTCATTTTGTTGACCACTGGAAATCATTATAATATTTCATCGTCATAACATCCGTTAGGTTGTATTTTTTGCTTGATAATGAATAGTGACCGAGTATTGTATGTTTATTTAGTGCAATATATCGACTTCAGTTGTTCTCCCTGAAAATTCTCACCTAGCTCATTCGGACACAAGGACTCCATGAATATGCATCGCGTCTTTTTGAGGCAATACGGCAAAGTGAGGCGCTAAAGAAAATTAGTCCAACAATATGTAAGCGATTTAAACGTGTCTGTCCTCATTCTGACTAAGGGCAACTTTGTTTTGGTGTAACATATTTGATCTGCGTTAAGAGGCCTCGAAACTTACTCACACGGTTTAATGAAAACAGTGCAGGATGGAAAGAATTTTACTACTTCAAGTAGTGAGACATAAAATTCCCTCGGACGTGTGTTTATTATAAGATAACATGCGAGTGTATTTCCAAGCAGGGCTACTCATCTACAAATTGCTATCGGTCATCTGATAAAGTAGCCCAGTAAACATGTTTTTTCTAAACCATCGTCACTGAGGTCGACGTGCCAACCAGTGAGTCCTGTATGAACATGATGTTATTAATGCTAAGGATCTGAAAAAATCGTCGATACAGTGAGTAGGAGAACGCAGAAGACGGTTACCCATTATCTACTGAAAAGCTCGATTAAGAGGCGTTTTACTCGTAGCTGCAAGCCCTAGTTGAAAGACGCCCTTGCCGCTATCTGCCGATTGTTGCCGGGGGGGCTAGAATGACCGAACTGGACCTGGCGACCCTAAAAACGGTCATCTTATTGGCCCCTTTGGGCATGGCTCTTGATGTGACAATCACGAGATATTACTGGACTTTTCTGATCAGAACCAACTGTTTGTCTCCAACACGTGCTTCCAGCATCGCAACAAGCATCTGCTGACCTGGTATTCAAACGATACCGCAGCCAGATTGAGTATATTTTAGTCAGTCCAAAGTTCCGCAACTGGGTTCACGATAGCAGATGGATGCGTGGTGCTGAGACTGGTAACGCCCATAGGTCAGATCATGCCCTCGTTCGTATACGCCTGAAAGTTCACCTTCATTTTCACTCAAAATGCCACGTACCAGACGCCTCGATGTCGCAAACGTTTGGTAGCCCAGCACTGTTGAGGCCCTGAGTATGGAAATCCAATCCTTTTTTACGATCCGAGTCGATGGAGAAGATTAACCAGTGGACATCACTGAAAACATCAGTCAATGAGGCAACAGAGGAAATTCTTGGATATACCCAGCGACGGCGCAGTGACTGGATCAGCGGAAGAACCCTGCAGTTGTCTGCTCAGACGGCTCGAACAAGGTCCTGCAATGATGATTCCTTCCGCCAACTTCGGAAAATGATGGCAAGATAGGCCAAGGGTGATCGGAAGAAATACTGGGGTGAAGTGGCGACCTCTGTGAAGCAGGCTTCGAACGTTGTTTACACTCAAACACTGTGAAAACTTGTCTGCGAAGTTAGTGGTAAGCCCTCGCTCTTCATTGAATGACTCTGTTCGCGAGGTGAATGTCGGCTTTATTGCTGACAACTCGGCCAAGATCGAGCGCTAACGTGAGCACTTTGAGCTTTATCTCTACTTCGATGTCCAACTCACCACGCCCTTGCACCCCTCTGCAGCGGAGTCTACTCCATCTCCAACGTATGCACTGCCATGCAACCCCCTTTTGAAAGAGAACTCGCTGACGTCATACAAAGTCTACGCAAAAACAAGGCATCCGGAGAGGACGGTATCCCTCCTAAAGTCTGCAAGTCTTTTGTCGATATTCTGGCGCCCTGGCTCCATGAGGTGATTTAATAAGCGTGGACAGACGAGGTTGTTCCTGATGACTGGGGCTCGGGCATCCTTGTACCTATCTTCAAAAAGAGAAATAAGACGAGGTGCGAGAACTACTGCGGCGTAAGCCTCGTCGAGGTTGCTGCAAATATATCTGCTGTTGTTCTTCTCAGGCAATTCCAGGCTGTGCGTGACTTTAGTACGAGGTCAAACAAAGTCGGATTCCCTGCTGGACGTGGATGTGCTGACTACGTATTCACAGTGAGACGCATTCTTGAATTCTGCCATCGCTACCAACAACCGACGGCCGTCTGCTTTGTTGACTTTGCGCCGCGTTCGATTCCATCCACCGTGAGTCCCTGTGGCGGATAATGACATTAGATAGTGTTCCACCACAAATCAGCGCTATTACCTCTCCACCACTGCGCGAGCTCTCGTCCACAACAATCTTTCCCAACCGTTCGGTATTTGGTTTGGCCTTCGACAGGGTTGTATTATGTCGCCCATTCTGTCCAACTACGTTATTGAATGAATTTTCGGGAGGGCCCTACACGAAGGTAACGATGTTGAGTTTGCACCCGGACACCCGCTGACTGCTCTCCACTATGCTGATGGTATCGCCTTACTAGTTTCCAGTTTTGGTGACATGCATTTTATGGTGTCACCGGTGAACTAGGTGGCTAAATCGCTCGGCTTATCCATTAACGCTGAAAAGACCAAAGTGTTTTCAAGCTGCATCCCTGGCCAGAAGGCACCTCTCGGGATTGATGGCTGTCAACTTGAAATAGACAGTTTGAAATACCTCGGGACGAGGCTGCAGCCGAATAGAGAGGGTAAGGACGAAATTGTCTCCCGAATCGATGCTTGCCGCCAGGTTTTCTCAAGCCTTAGAAAATGTCTATGGATCTAAGACGACATCTCCATCGCCATTAAGTTTCACGTGTACCGTACATTCGTCCGACCTGTCCTTTTCTATGGTTGTGAATGCTAGACTGCGCGTGGAAAACGAGCAACAATTTGAGGTATTTAGCCACCACTGCCTGAGGACCATCCTTTAAGTGAAGTTCACCGACTTCGTCTCAAATGAGACAGGCCGCGCTCGATGCGACAACGTCGCAAGGATAACCCATGCCATCCAAAGAAGACGACTGAGGTGGTTAAGGCATGCTCTTCGTCGCCAACCTCAGGAGCTCAGTGTTAATGCCCTCGATCCGAAACCATTACCCCCTTGGAGATGTCAAAGAGGGAGTCAACTCAAAACCTGGCTCGACACAGTTCGTCAAGACATGGAGGTGGTTATTGTACCCTTGGTATTCGCTCTTCGTCGTTGACGAATAGAATGGGTGGAACTAACCAGTTCTGATGCCGCTGATCGTCACGCGTGGAGAGGTACAATTCGTGACATCATCGAGGCCGGCTAGGCCAGGGATCATCGCAGCCGTATCAAGTACAAGTATCTCCAGAAAACCATGCATTAAGATCTGACGTAACAAACCGAGTCGACGGGTCGCAGCTCTTGCCAACAGCACTTCTTCGGTGTTCCTGTGCGTTTAATATCAGAATTCCTCTGCCCGCTCCACAAGAGTGGGTGGATGTCAAGGCACATATAGGTACTTATTCAGTGTGATAGTTTGGAGATCAGTTTACTTGGTTAAGAAAAACCGACTAATGTTCGTTTGCCGGGCAGCCCGGAAAATCGATAACCTTGTAGACGTGTCTTCACTTGCTACCATCACTGAAATTGCACTGGATATATCTCCTCCGACATTACTTCGAAATTAGCATCTGGGTACATGCGTTTTGTCTGGGGAGATTCTCGTTAATTTTGACTGGTGAAATAGGCTTCTCCTTTGCCTGGCGGTATACGCCGGCGGAGATTTCTGGTGTACAGTTTTCGTTTTTTAAACAGTTCGTTTGTAATTTCAGCTTGTTTGCTTACTTAAAATGACCTTATGAAGTGGTATTGCATTTTCGTCGTGCATTGGGTTGTCCAGAATATTGCGGTTGCGTAGATGGCGTTGGAGCTCATTACGGAAGTCTTTTTCTTGGCTAGGCTGGTTTTAATATCAACGTCAATTGCATAAAAACACAGCTGGTCGGGATACCGTCATATTCACGTCTTTCCGCTTTTGCATTTCAATATGTTTGATGAAAAATCGGACCTATGACTTGTGACTCTGCTGCAGGCTATAGCATCGGATTGTCTAGATTGTTAAGCGTTCTGTTGGCCTGGCAGTCAGATGTTTCAATAGACGGACAGTGATCATTAACTCTTTTAATTACATAAATACCCGGAAATGAGCATTTACGTACACCCATACCGTGTTTGGCTGTAGTCGTACCTGATACCTACGTGCCCAATTGTATCCTGGGCAGTATCATCCGTGCGCGACAACCAGCAGTAAGCTATCTAAGGAGCTTGATCCATCCCTTTTTCCACCAATGAAGACCGAATACCTAAGGTGCAAGAACCGCTTCCATGTCTTAACGAACTGTATAGATTCAAGCTTTTGACTAACCACTTCACTGTCTCGAGTTTGGCGATGGCGCGGGATTTACTGAAGCAGCACAGAGTTGATGAAGGCAGGGACGAAAAAATAGCACTCATATAGCCTTACTTGTAGTTGTTTGACGGCCTGAAATATTTTCCACCGTTCTTGTCGAACAACTTGTGGGCTGTTTCGTTCGAGACGAAGTCTTCACTTAAAGGGTTGTTTTCTGCCACTGATGGTCAATAACAAATAGTTTTTACTCATCTTTCACTTCTACAGTTGTGTATTCTCAACAGAGGATGACCGGCCAGGAGAATACTCTGCACATGTCTAGTGTGACGACGCTTTGAGAATATCAAAACAGGTCCATAGACATAGGCTTGGGAAATTCCTTTGGTTAGCATCAATCCTATCGTTGATATCGTTGTCACTCCGTACTTTTGGTAGAAATTTTACTCCGAGATTTTCGACATTGCCTACGGTGACGGCCATTCATCACGAGAGGTTCCTTTTTCAAGCGAAGATTGTAGTTAAAGATAGTTCCTTGTGGTTCTCACTGTTGATGAATTAACTACACGAACTAGCCAAGAAGCGGTAGTACGTATGGATAAGAGCGACAATTTTTCCTTGCATACCGCCCTGTTCTGTTGTCAGCTGTCGGGACCCACGACAAGTGAAATCGGACTCTACAGCAAAGGCAACGAAGCCGACAGTCGTGAGATCTTGTTGTCTGTGGCGAAATGTCCCACTGAGCCCAGCATTGAGTCTGCTTGAATGAGTTTCGCCGTTGGAAATGCTCGTACTAAAACCACGTAAGGTAGGAATAATGGTGTGTTGCTTGGCATCTTCTGGCTTATCTTCACGAGGACATACATAAGGATGGACGATCCTCAACCGGCAGGAAGCATGTCATCCTCTCAGGTTCGTTTGACCACTACATGCTGTCAGGATTTAAGGAATGCCGTCTTTACGAGGTGCCTTATCATTGTACGGTCCCGGCATCCATCTGTAATAACATTCCGGAAATGTGGGTCGCACTATACTACATTAGGACAAAATTCGGTGAACAACAAGACTTTTCCTTGAAATTCAAATAACTTCTAATTTCCGAATCCGCCCTGCGTGTACTTATATTACTTTCTGCGCATAGATCTCCCGGTTGGGGTTTGCGAATTGGCGTAACGACTTTCACGGTCTTTGAACTCCTCAAATTAACCGATAATGCTTAAATACTTTCTACTTATTTAACAAAAGTAAGAACTGTTGAAAGCATAATTTGCAGTTGCGCGCTGACTAAAGTCTCTTACTTCGCTAAAATAGCAGAGACCCTGGTACAACAGGCTCAGTTCAATTTGGCTACAATAGAAGCCAGGGCGGAGCTTGCGGACTCGTGGATCTCATATAAGGAAGCAACAGAAAAACTGCTCCAGGTGCAGCACCCAATTTTGTGGAATTTACCTCGATGGCGCAACGAGAAGATAAAATCGGCAAAAGTCAAGTTCATGACGGTGCGTGTTAAATGTCCAACAGTTTCCGCGTTTGAGCTTTTTTGCCCAATGAATTAATCCTGTGGGTTTTTTTCATATGGCTCTACGTAGCACGCCAGAAATTATATTACCCTATTATCTATCTGTTTTAGCTCCTCCCCGTCCCCATGAATTATGTATTCTCCACCGCACCCAAAATGAAGTTTAGCTTGCTTCAGCATGTCTTCTTTACTTGGCTCCAGAAGTATGTTTATCGTGTAGAGACGAAAAAATCACCCATTTGGCGAACCCAGAAAGAGAAATACGTTTTCAAACATTTCCTCGTTCAATCCTAAAAGTCAACAGCATAAGGTCTTGTAGACTTCCTTCTGACCGGGCGTCTTTTTTTTCTCTCTCTCTCTCTCTCCAAATGGAGAGCGTCTGTTTCTGCGGAATTCGAAGTCAGCGACCACGCCTGTTTCAGACCATAACTCTGAAGAAAATGAACGAAATTGTCAGGGGGACAGTAACAGTAGTTTTCATCGTTTGTATTTGTGACCCATCTGTTTTGTGTGTGTATGCTGAGGATGCAAAGCCTTTACCAAAAGTCGTTAAAAATTGGACATGTCGACCTATACTCTTAAGTTATTTTTTGGCAAGAATATTAAACATAGAACATATATGTTTACGTAGTAGCATTATGCATCCTTACAGCCTGTTCATTACTAATCTCTTAGAAGCCGTTAATCTGTCAAGGTCAATTTGAGCTGATCAGGTAACAGGCACTTATTTACAAGCGAACTAAATCTACGCAACCACTCCTAACCACAAGCCTGTGACCATGCGCTTGAAAATGTGATGTACTAATCCAATGAACACCAGATGCGGTCATACATTTTGTACCCAATCATGTGCCGATAACTGTAGTTTTCGCCCTAACTCCACCACCGCCTCCAATATGATAGTTAACGGGCGTCGCTGAAGGACATTAATAACTCTTGGCATTTTGCCTTCTAAGCGTTTGCTTACTTGTACTTGGTACGATCGGTACGGTTACTTGGTACTGGCACTTGGTACAGCTAGGCCTGATATAACCGGCCTCGATGATGTATCGAATTGTATCTCTCAACGCGTGACGATCTGTTGCCCGTCTTCTCCTTCAACCGGAGCCGAATACAGAAGGTCCACGAACCACTTCGATATCTTTACGAACTGTGTCGAAACAGGCTTTGTCCCGACCTCGTCTTTTGCGCCTACAGGTGGGCCACGGCACGGGATTGAGGGCGACAACACTGAGCTCATGAGGTGAACAACTAAGAACGCGCCCAGATCACTTCAGTCTGTATTTGATAGTCTGAGATATCCCCGCGATGTTGTCGCAGTGACTGCGGACTCTTATTTGAAGCCAAGGTACTGTACTTCCTTCGAAAGGTGGTTATTCGCTATCGGTGGTCAAATACCTCCAGTTTTTGCTCATCCTCCACACGCACAGCCCAACATTCCCAACCGTAAAGGAGGACTAACTGGATGGATGCAGATCTTTGTGGTAATAAAAAATATCAGGCTGGCACCATAGAGGCTTTCTAAGGACTATAAAGACCCATTCAACAGCACTGATTCGGCGGACAATGATATCCTCACTCCATCCATTCGGCAGCGACATCTCCGAGGTATTTTGGAGTTGTCTGCTTTAAGCTGGCAACCTTTACTGCCGAGGAAACCGTCTCCTGATCAGGGATTTAGATCGAAGACGCTTGGGTCTTGCCAGCGTTAATGGATAAGCCGATTGATTGGACGACTTCATTCACTCCCGACACCACAGACTTTAGGTCCTCTGTGAGTCGGGTCAGTAACGTAGTTGAGGAGAATGGGTGACAGAAAGCAACCTCATCGAACGTCAGATTGGATATCCAGCGACTACGAGAGATTGCTGTGGACCAGAACTCGTGCAGTAGTGGCGTGATAGTGGGCCTTGATAGTGGTAATGCTTTTTACAGACACCATCTAGTAGAATTATCCGCACGACGACTTACGACGTGCGAACTCGAACTCTGCGGCAAAGACAGCGAAACAGACGGCCATCGGTTGCTGGTAGCTGTGGCGGAATTCAAAAATGCATCGCAGCGTGCGAATATCTGGTTCGCGCATCCGCGCCCAGGTCGTTCTAAAGTCAGGTACACTCTGAAATCGCCTGAGCAGGACAATGGTAAAGGCCTTTGCACCAGCGTCTACGAGGCATATGCAGCGGTAGTTTTCGCACTTTGTCTTATTTCCATTTTTGAAGACAGGCGCAAGGAGATTCGAGCCACCATTAGCTGTGTGACTTCATCTCCCCACGATCCGCAAACATTTCACGGGGCCAGGGCGCCAGTGTAGAAACAAGACTCGTATATTTCCCTGGGAATA
Source organism: Spirometra erinaceieuropaei (assembly GCA_902702965.1). Classification (NCBI taxonomy): domain Eukaryota; kingdom Metazoa; phylum Platyhelminthes; class Cestoda; order Diphyllobothriidea; family Diphyllobothriidae; genus Spirometra; species Spirometra erinaceieuropaei. The sequence continues at coordinate 3,982,347 of CACRXP010000004.1, forward strand.
CCGTCTCCTCCTGACGCCTTGCATTGGCCACTTCTCCCTCTGGAGGGATGTCATGTGCTGGAGAGGGCTAAAACTGCTTTATAAGAGAGCGCATGTGTGACGGGCTAATTATCGAACTTGAAAGAGTCATCGAGGTGCCCACGCCAGCGATCGGTATTTTTCCAAGTTGTCAGTAATAAAGTCGTCATTTTAATCGCGAGCGGAGGGCCTCCTGCTAACTAAGCGAATAACATTGTAGGATTTTCAAGTGTCACCAACATTTGAGGCGTGGTCCATGCATGCTGCTACTTCAGCCCAATATTTCATATGACCGGATTCGGTGAAAGGAATCATTGTTGCGAGACTTGACTCCCACCGTCTGGGCAGACAACTGCAACGCTCCTCCGCTGATCCAGTTATCCGCGATGCTGTTAGATGAACCTAGCAATTTTCCCCGCTGCCCCCTAAACTGATGACCATTGGCTATTGCCTTCGATGTCGGCTCGGGTCGTAAAACGAAACCGGCCCTCTTCGCTCAGGTCCTCGGCGGTACTGGGTTGTCCTCGTTTTGCGACATTAAGGGCGTTTTACGCCTGGCTTTTTGAGCGCAGATTAGAGGTTAACATCCAGGCGTGGAAAAACGAAAATATGGTCCGATACATAGGTGTTATCAGTTCCTGCTATCGTGAACAGCTGGAATGCTGTCGATCCGGCTGGTCATATGACTCTCGTTTGAATATCGGTCAGAAAATGTTTGTGCCGATGCCGGAAGCACGTGTTGGTGACAATCAGTTGGTTCTGGTCGGCAAGGCTCCGCAAACCCTCACCATTGTCACGTTGAGGGCCATATTCAAAGCGAGCAATAAGGTGGATTAAGAGTTAACATGTCTGATTTGGGTTTTTTAGCTCCCAGCAACAATTAATACATCATGGCGAGGGAGTCTTCCCACTAGTTCTTGAAGCCTACCGTCGGTGTTTTTCTGTATCACGCCGGTCGGCAGCTAATCTTTGTGCGTATACGAAGACGACAAGGGTGGTCGTAGAGTGAATCCTCAGTCGCATGTTAACCAGTGGGTCGTTGACTTGTTCCCATACAAGCAATGTCTGTTTCGCACGTTGCGAGAGAGCGGTCGCCACACCGTATAAAGTAGAAAAGTCACGGTATAGGCGGGAGTTGACTCCCGGGATCTTTATTTCTTGAGCGTCTGAGTCGGGTTTTCGGACATTAGACAGGCAGCAGACATCCACGTTGTACTGATTTCACTCATTTTTGCTAGTTTTGTCACATGCCGTATGATATGTGCATTAGCTTGCTGCAGACTTTTTATAATACCATGCATAATGGTGAGCTTTGATTAAAGAACGAAGTTTTTTGCAGATTTTGCTTATATCTCTTTTTCAGGAGCATAGACTGGACGTCCACAAATCTGTCCTTGCCAAATGCACGAATCTTGGCCTCCATCAATTTACTTACTTCGTCAAACGAGATCTTGTTTTTCTAACAGAGGTAAAGTCCTTTTGCCTTTCACAAGAAAATTCGTGTAAACATGCTTGAATGTCGAGTCTTCAGAAGTTTATTTCGTTTTTTTAAACTAGTATACATACATAAATACGGTAAAAGGAAGTAGTGTAGGCAGAATAACGTTACCGCGCTGCTGTGCGGCTGCTGGTGGTGCTCGAGAAAGAGAGAGAGCCCCAGGGCCCAACAGGACGAGTGAGTTCCATAACACGACCGGCGAGCGCCTGTCAACCAGTTGATATGAATATTTAGGCCGAAGTCCAGCCGCCGCAGCGGGATATCCGCGTAATATTCATAAACTGCCAACAGAAGGCCAATAGTATGTACAAAGGCCACATGATATACCGTACATGACAGCACAGGTACTAATTAAAAGTCCAGGCACGTGCTTCGTATTTTAAAAACTGGAGTATCTACCGGAAAACCCACGGTGAAGGCCGGGTTGAGGCCCACTGATAAGCAGACCCCCTGGTAGTTGCGTCATGCAGCGGCAGAATATCGGCGAACCACCTATCTGGGCTTTTTGCAAGTATCTGCACTATCAAGTATGGTGTATTATGTAACCTATGTGTGGAGTGTTTTTTCCCAAAGAACTTGGCCAATATATATTGTCAGTGACCAATCTCACGAAGGGTTAACCACAATTCTGAAACGCATTTCCGATTAGGAACATTTTAAAGTGGGCTTGTAGTACTGATTATCGTGCAGGGAAATCTCAAATTATCTCAGTAACCGTAGGATATCGGCTTTTGAAGACACTTATTTTCAGCCGTCTGCAAAAACTGAATTCGGGAAAAATGACTGCTTAAGTATTATGCATTTTTTAAATTTACCTTCGGTGTCTTTATTAATTCAGGTATATTTAACAGAAAACATGCACAAGAATATTTTTTCTTGTACCCGTTTGTTAGCACATCACTTCTTTTCAAATTTTGCACTTGAAGAAAAGGTATGATTGGATTTTAAAGAGTCGTTTAATCACTGAATAATTTTGAGTCTGAACCACCGTTGAGTTTGCTTTTAGGATTTACAATATACAAGCTGTAAATTTCTTACTTTAAGTATATTATATCAGCGAGGAGGGACGACAGAGAATGCGGATAGATTGATACAGCACTGTTTCGGGCTTATTCTGCCTTCATTCAGCCAATCATAACCCTGACCACCAGTAGCTGGAACCAGAAACACAAACATGCGCACAGACGCACCTGGCGCAGTCGGTCCACCACTGAGGCCTACCAGATGGGTCATAAGCACTTCATCGAACCGAAGTATATTATAAGTTCAACGATGACACTGAGAAGATGCCATATCGCGCTCATACATTTTTGCAATGAATATGACCTATGTTGTATACTTTATGAGTAGTATCAAAACAGGGACAAATAGGATGTTATTTAAATTGGCATTTCAATCTTGAAAAATCCCACAAATATAAACTGTCCTAAAACCTAAATATACCCCTCGAGTGCAGGATTTGGAAAAGACGTGGTATTTCAGAGTTTTGGTTAATCTTCCATTATATTGATCACTGACTGTAGGCAAAGTCAAAGTATAAATTGATTTCTTTCCGATGAACCCCCGTTTTCACTTTATTGGCCCGGGGTGCGTACCACCCTCTTCTGCATATATGGCTCATCAAGTGGGCGCCAGTTCGTGATCCCTGTCATCCGTTCGAAACGTGTTTGCTCCGGGAAGCCAATGCATCGGTGTGGGCCCATTCATGTTTGAATAAATACTCGATCTGCAGCGGCAGAGAATGGCTGGTGGCAAGGCACAGATGAGCTTCGATTCGATTAAATACTTTTGACCCATCTGATAGACCGCGTTTGTGGACCATCTGCGCCGTCTGCGAGCCTATGTTTGTGTCTTCTATCTCAGCTGTTAGTAAGGGTTATGATTAGCTGACTGTAGTCAGAGTAAGCCCGAAGCAATACTGTATTAATCTACCTGCGTTCTGTCGCCTCCATCCAGGTCGTGTGTGGCACGCGCAGACGGGCTGTCCTTAGCTCTGTCATCCACCTCTGTCAATTTCAGCACCAGGTGGTTGACCGGATCGGACAGTCGACTGGCGCACCGAAAAGGGAAGAGGGAGAAAGAGGTCGAGTCGCAGCGAATTCTTCCTTACCATAAACAATTTGACGCGCTTCAGATTACCACAGTGCACTAAGAACCGTGGCCTGAAGGTTGTCAACCGACGATCCAACTCGGACTTTGAAGTCAGCTTAGTGCGTGTTTGGGTGAAGTGGTCGACTGGTAGACCCACACAGACTGCAATGACACCTGCTTAGTGTAGCCTTTTTGGCTCTCCCACGGAGTCCGTATCCGAGCTGTCCTCCTTTTCCTGTTGTGCAAAATTCTGCTTCATCAGGAGCGAATAAGAGGGTGAGGTGGCACGCCTAGGCGCGGATTTATCTCACGTCAGTCATCTGCGCTCCCTGCGGTCTTCTTGACCCTGTCATCGCGTTTGCCATAGGTGGGAGAGGAGGAGCGAGTGCGTTATGTGCAGCGGAGGCCTGCCATCTCTATGAGCTATTTCACGTGCAAGTCATTATCCCTACGTGCATTCAATGAAACCTCCTTTCAGAAATTTAACAGCTAAATAAAATTAATGATCATGTGTCCAGTCCATTTTTTGAAAAAACGTTTTATTTGGACTGACTCAGCCCCACCTCTACGTGGAATTGTTCAGTGCTGACTCTAACCGCACCCCTTAATTTAATTGCCCTCTATCGTAACCATGCCTCTGACCGTAATCATAATAAACAATCTTAACATGTTTTAGTAGGATAGGTGACGTTAATTTGGTCTGGCTGTCATTCTTCACTACTCTCCGGAGTACTCTTTCAGATTGTCTCATTTTCTATTTTTTTAGCGAGAACAGCGACTACGGGAGGAATTATCGAAAACAACTCTAGTTCCAGACAATCGTTTCGCCTACGTGGTGCCCTGTAAGCTTATTCGGTGTTGGAGGGTTTTTCGTCGAGATCCACACCGGCCGGAACGACTGGAACGCATAAAAACCGTTCTTTGCAAAAGACCTTCTCTAACTGGGATGGGGAAGCTGGATGATCAAGAGGGAGCGTTTAGGGCTGCGCGCAGTGCCTATAGTCTACCGCTGTCTCACCCTACCAGCACAGATAACAAAATCGACATGCCAAGGACTTCGCAGTCAGCACAATCTCTCTGCCAATCGCTGGAGGCAAAACCAGTAAGGTGGAAACAGATCTAGTCTAAAGCCTTGAAAGTCCTGAGTTGGTCGTTTCTGTAGGACAAGAATGTTAACCTGAGGGGACACATTACTTTTACTCGTTTACAGAATGTAACAAGTTGCATGCGTCTGCTTGTCTTTCCAGTCCGCTCAATCTGTCAAGAAGAACTGTTATGGACAGTACTTTATGCAGCAACTCCAATTGATTTCTGTGAAGTGAAGTTCAGCAAATCACATTGTTACACCTACCAGACTAACTCTAGCTCTTATTCTTTGCCTAAATGTTTCACCACACGTAATACACAGGTATCAGCTTTGATTTAGACACCTTCCTTGGATTTCATACAGCTGCATAATACGACTGCGAAGGGGTTCGTCACTTCAGCGTCCTTCATGCGGTTTCTATCATTGTTATAGTTTTAAATTTTAGCATTATGTATTTTATACTTTTCCACCAGAAATGACATTTCTAGTTCTACTTGCTCCTTCTATAACACATCTCGAGGGTAACTGATTCGTTCTGATCAATCCCATGTCAATTTGAGTACTACCGTTCACAACCGACTGGACGTGCAGCCGCGGCTCAGGGACTAGACGGTTTGACTGATGCGCTACTCACATCGCTGTTGTCGAGAATAGTGCGTTGCCAGCACACTGGCAAATTTTCCATCTGCTAACTTTACGGCTGCTGTCTAAGCCACAGTACCAATTCCAAGTCATTTTGTCGAACTTGAGGGTATTGCCGTCAGATGTCAATTCGAATGTTTGGCGAAGTCAAACCCCTATTATAAGTGCATTAATGCTGCTGCTGCTGCCGCCGCTACTACTACTACTACTACTATTACTACTACTACTACTACTACTACTACTACTACTACTACTACTACTACTACTACTACTACTAATATTACTACTACTACTACTACTAATATTACTACTACTACTACCATCACCATTACCGCTACTACTGTTACTGTTACCAATCACCGCAAATTCTACTTTTATTAGATGACTTCCGCGTAAGATAGTTTTTAGTTAGATAGACTTGCGCAACCTCTGCCGTACTGTCCCTTCCGTTTCCCACCCCGCCGCAATAGTGAGACAGCGTTGAGGCGGCCGGGTATGGACTCGGACACAGTGGCTAGCAGAGGTAAGTAGCGTGCCACAGATGACCTTGTCTCCACCGCGTGCATTGGACATTACTGAGGGTAGTTCAGATTTCACATTAGTAAGAGTGCCATAGAAGGCCACGCTGAAAAAGAACCGTTGCAGATTGACTCTCAGTCCTGAAAAAGACCGAGTTATCCCGTCAGTTAGCGGTCTTCAAAGCAACAACCTTGGCGCGCCGTTGTAGATTCAGGCGCGTCCGGTCTATTATGACAGTTCACCCGTGCATTCCGACGATGTCCAACGTGAGCTACACAGCAATGTGCAGCAGGCACGGTGACTTGCGCGTGATTTAGTTTATAGTGGTAATAGACTTGCGCAGCATCCACTGCACTCTCTCCTCTTCCTCCCCCACCCGGACCCGGTGTCAAGACAGAGCCAAGAATACCGGGGCGGGGGAGGACGCCGGTGACTGACACGACCGGACCCGCACCTAGGCGCGACGCCACACCCCAGTTTATTGTAATGAAGAGTGTGCTGACGTGCCTTCGGGCCTCGCTCTACCCGCTTCCATTCGACTGTTCGAGCCTGTCAACCAGCTGATGGGATGGGAAGCAACACCAGCGCCACCACCACATATGAAATTGCGGCACTTGTATGAGTCATTGCGTCCGCTTAATCTACTTTACACATTTTACCCTCACAGACTAGAATTTGCCACTCAGAATAAATGCCTTTCCTGTGTTCTTGTAGCTTCAGTTTAGTCTGGTGAAACATCTAAGTTTGAAGACCTCAACGCGCTACGTTTTCTGGCGATGGATGACAACCTTTGCCTTCACTTGCGTTCTTCTGGTCAAGATCTGCCAGTTTTTCTTGGTAATTTATTTTATGCATGCTATTCCTACAGAACCCTGCACACTCCATGCTCTGAAAGATAATTTTTGCTGGTGACTTTTGCTGAGCAGCTATCCGAGTCATCCTTTCCTCGAAATTGTTGAACCAAAGCTTGGTAGGCCACACATTTTTCCTCTTTTGGACATCAAATTTGGAGGTATAATTTCGTACAAAATGCAGAATTTTTGTTTTTGCTCCTTATTTGTACGAAACACGTGTACATGCGAAAGCCAGCGGACCAAATACAATATATGTTGTAGATCAGAGGTGTTATGCATTCCAAGTCGATATAATGAAAACAGGATGGGTTCTTCGGAAAAATCGAGTTGTACTCGTGAGTTTTCGAGCTGGTGACACCAACTCGTCGCCAGACCGCCAGACGCGCAGCGCTATCTCGAATTAAGGACGTAATTTATCGCATTCCGTGCTCAAATTGCTCTTGCGGTGTATGTGGGTCATACAGTTCGAAGCCTGGGCATCCGTATTAATGAACACAAACTGGCTGTCCGTCGGCGAGACCCCCTATCCCTCGTCTTTGCTCACGCACTCGAGTGCGACCATCGATTCAATTGGGATGGTACTGAGGTCGTCGCCATTGCTAACACAAAACGGGCGAGAGAATTTCTCGAGGCTTGGTACGCCAATGCTGGTAGTATCAACCGCCATGTTGACCTGGACGCCCAATACGAGGGCCTAAGCTCACGACTTACTGCCCCCCGCCCTAATGCCACAGCAACGGCCGCTAATCTAGCTACCCGGAGTCCAATTGATCCACCATTACACCCTCCCCCTCCAGCACAGGCATCCGTAATTGTTCCACCTCCCCCCTCGCTCAGAGACCTACCATGACTTTGTGACCATCCCTCTCATAGGCCGATAGTCTATCTGTCCTGTCGCGCTAACTAGTCCAGTGTGACAAACAAACTTTCTCCCTTGTTTTCATTTCGTCTGACAACGGGTTGGTGTCACCAGCTCGAAAATTCACCAGTACAACTCGATTTTTCCGAAGAACCTCTTCCTGTTTTCAAATACAAAATATTTAAATAAGGAGCCCTTTAGAAATTTGATCCTCAAGACTAGCTAAAAATACATGCAGCCTAAAACCGGCGTTTTGTATTTAAAGAAATTTGCGTTATAAAAAGGCTGGCGCATCTCATGAAAAATTAATCGGCAGTAAAACACACTCTCTGAAAAAATCACTTATTAGTGTGTGTTGTTTCTATAGATTCCCGATGTCCCTATAAATCCAGGCATACTTTGTTGAAAGCGCGCGAAAAAAATATTCAAGCACCCATTTTATTCTAAGTTACGTCTTATTTAAGTTTCCTATTTGCAGATGCAGTATCTTACAGTTATCTGAAGAGCACTTTTAAGTCCCCGGATTGAATTGGAAACCAACTTGCCATTTTACCTGCTTCTAAGGTCTGCAAACTATAAGCCGCACACTTTCTATTTAAGGATAGTTATGCGTTGCTCCATCCTGTTATGACGATGTCATATAGAGCTCATAAAATTGTGCAACGCACGTTGACTACACTGCATACTTTACGAGGAGCACTAATAAACAGACAAATATGATGCTGTTTCAACAGACCATTCACGGTCGTAAAGCTTCATAACTGCAAATATTTTAAACCAAATGTTACCTTTCTTCGAGTAAAAAGTAGGAATAAAACGTTATTTACTGGAAAGGCGTACAAGAAGTAAATTTTTGGGCTGCGCCTTGCATAAAATATGTTTAGATTTATGTAGGCATCGAAAATTCAGTCGGACAAAACCGCACTAACTAAATACTCTTTTGTAGCGAGTTCGATTTTTTTCGAGAGGCCAGAAAGACATACCTTTAAAATCCAGCGTCTTTGCTGGACTTAAATGTCTTGGCACTATACTGCGTTCTACTAAATGTTAAAACTCAGCCTAAATAATCCTTTCTATCCAAAATTATGTTTCAGAGTTTCGGTTAGTGTTTCACGTTTCACCTGCTATATGTTCTCAGTCCAGCAGATTTCGTAATCTCACCTAAGTACTATTAAACAAAATCTCGACCGAGAGCTGTCATTCCGCATGAATACACCCAGCGAATTCCTATGTATTCCTATCAAATGAATGCCATCGATGTTAACCGTATTCCAGTTGGATGAGAAGGAGTAAACACCGATGAGAGTATGTTGTTTTGTTAAAATTTAGTCACTGACTGTACTTTGCATAAACTTTTAATGATGTTTGGCACATTGTTCTTACGTCGTCCATGATTACTTTACAAGCCTAATTTTCTTTTCGTTTCCTAGTACATTGTACCGTTCAAATCCGCGTTTAGTCTGTGCGCGCTTTTCCAACGGAAACCAATATATCTGGACGCTGCTCTCGATAGTAAAACTGTAAGTTTGAAATGTCTTCCTACACATTTCCTGAAGTGGACACCTCCAACCTCTTCAGTGCTCAAATGCGAAAGATTGTAGGATAGGTCCTTGCCACCTTGCCATTGCCATTCAAGTTGTGATTTTTTCTTCATGTGTTGCTAATTACTGCTCGGAGCACGGTCAGCGGTGAGGTATTGCTCACTCGATCATTCGTTTGGTGGGCATAGTAAGTACAGGTCACGTTTAACTGTAGGACCAAAAAATACATCTGCATGAAAATTCACACGAGTCTTTTTCAGTGAGTTCTGTGAATGCCTGTTCACCAATTCATAGTACAAAGTGGATTTTTCCTCTTCAAGTAGCCTTTTTGGGGATGTATGCGTAATTGGATCCCAGCACTCTTCCCACAAGTCAATTATCATGTTGTTCCAAAAACAGAGCGTTTTCTTTCATTGGAAGTAATGACAACTCAGTCTTCTCCAAGTCGTGTCCATGAAAAAAAATCCGCACCTTTGTCACCAATTGTATTCTTCTTTCTCATCCCTACAGGGTTGCTTGTACTACACCGACAAGTTTTATAGACATACCCTCTGTAGCAGACTACTCTGCATATGGCGTTCAACCACTGCGAAGGTACGGTCTTTTTCTAGGCCTACCTCTTCATACTACTGGAACCGAAATCGCCTGATGAGATCGGTTGTGTGCATCATTATCTACACCTTCAGGGCGCTCCTACCTTCTCTACTTCTCCTCATCTTCTTACCGCCATTGTGTCTCTTGATATCCTTCGCCAGCATTTCTTTGGGCCTCATTCTTCCGCTACTAATACCCTTCATTTGCGCAGTAGTGGACCTATTTGGTGTTGTGGTTTGGGACGCATATAAGCCAGGTGGGTGTCAGACAGTTTGTGTTTAATGTCACATTTAGCGCATAAATTTCAAACTACTCGAAACTAATGCTATCCCGTATTATTCTGCTGCCGTTCTTCACAGCCTCCTACCCAAGTCGCCTGTTTCCAATCCTTCAAGCCTTCTTCTGGCATTTGGGTCTGAGGTGTATTCTTCAATTCATCCTTGCCTTGTTTACGGGCCTGATCCTTAACCCGCTGCTCGCCATCACGGTAGCACTATATGGCCTCAGTCGTTGGCTATTTCGATCCGTCTGGGATGCCCTCATCTTTCATGTCTGTTTACGTCATTGCCTCCGTGTTCCTGCCAAGAACAGTTGGTTATTCAAGCAGTTACAGGGACCAGGCCTGTCGGATAATCACTTTTACAAGGTAATTTCCTCTTTGTGACAGACACTTAAAACTTGACAGACATTTGCCCCCCCTCTCCCTAGTGCATGCCCGCAACAGTGCATGATTAGTCACACCCAAAGATCCCCTTGTAGATGCTGTTACAAACGGCCGCTAGCTTACAAGTATGCTTTTCTAGGCGCCTAATCGTTTACTTTTTTTCAACAAACCTATTTGCACAGTTTTTTAAACAGATAAAGACTTACTCTTGCCTTCAGCTATGCATACGCAATTTTTCTTTGTCTCCCCAACCTTCATGACATTCTGACAAGTGTCCTGACTTTTTACAAAAGGACAGATAAAAGTGTAGAAACTTTGGCAGTTCGCTTTTGTGGCAGAAACTTTGCTTAAGGCTGTTTTTGTACCAAGTGAACTTAGTAAGTAGATGCGGTATCTCATGAATCGTTGGCCGAAATTCTAAGATGTGTTTTTGATTTGAAGAGGTTGGTTCGTGCAGCATAATCCAAAGGTTTGTCAGATAACACAACCACTGCACTTAGCATTTGTCGTTTCCTGTGTAGTTAACTAACAACGAAAGCACGTGTGATGTTTATGTATCAGGGAGTGCTTGTCGTGCTATTACGGTTAAACGTCCATGCCTTATTTGGCAAATGATCGGACTCGACTAACTTCTCTAAAGTAAAAAGGTACGAATATGAAGACTTAAATTTTGGTTCACAAAGCAGTCGTAACTCTCTTTGATAAGGAGGTTATGATTGTCAACGGCACGAAACTGAAATCTTTGCTGTTGCCGCCAATGTGGTAGCGACGTCTGTCCGAGGTCTTAACAGTAATAGTTTCTATTTCGAAGGGGAGTAGGACAGCCGCTGCCCAAGAAGGGACACATAGGTGATTTATATGCTTATTCGCCTGCAGCGAGGCAGACTTGTGCGGCACTTACTTTCCCTCCCTCTCTCTCTCTCTCCACACTCACCATGTCTCGAGAGCGGGGCTGGAAATGGACTGAAAGTCGAAACCACACCTACGCTTGCCACAGACATGCTGACTCCTTACTCTGCATGACTGGGTCTTCAATGTCGTGGCCTCCGTTATCACACAAATGAAGGCGTCGTAAGGGTCACACTGGGAAGGACCCATCACAACGTGAGCCTGAACTCTGCGGAGGATCAGGTCATTCTGTCAGTATTCAACCTTCTGAGCCACGACTGTTGACTTGTGTGTTTAAAAGCGTGTTTGATTCTTACTAGCGAGGAACGTAAGCATTGGACTCGAACAGCAGCGACTTCTCTTTCTTCCCATTTCCACAC
>CACRXP010000004.1:3994139-4004265 GCA_902702965.1 Spirometra erinaceieuropaei
TGCGGTAGACTCATCGCACGCCTAATATCACTTTAAACTAGCACACTACCAATTCACCGTTCATGCTTCCACCCTGCTTTGGGGCACACAATGGACATCATCGGCAAGGACGGCCGAATTGTCTCATGGGAGCTCTTAAACAACAGTTGGCCCAGTTAAAATAAACTGTCCAATCTCTCCAAGACGAGTCGGCAAACATGGTGACTGAGATAGAACGCCTGTCGTGTGAGCTGGCTCAGCAATTCAATGAATTTGAGGCCAAGAACGAGGCCATAGAAAATACGAAAAGCATGCCTTACGTAGATTCCCTCTTCACTTTTCGACTGATTGCCACATTCCACCTCCTCCACTTCTTGCAAGAAAATCAGACCAGGCACAATTGTATGTACGCAGAAGGAGATGACTGACAAGGCCATGAGAGACCTGGAAGGCTATTTCTGGCGTATTAGTTCTAGATCTAACCCCGAAGCACATAGCGACGAGCATGGCCCGTAGCCCGATCGGTGAACACCCCTCCAACACAATTTTGTGTGTAGATCAGAGGTGGAATGCACCCCGAGGTTCTTCGAAAGAATCAAGTTATACTCGTTAATTTTCGAACTGTTGCCACCAACCCGTCGTCAGACACAAAGAAATCAGCAGGGAAAGATTGTCACACCAGACCAGTTGGCGCAACTGGACAGGCGGACCATTGCCGTTTGGTGGGTGGTCACGAAGTCATGGTAGGTTTCTGTGCGATGAGAGACGGAGGTATTACGACTCTGCGCTGAAGGGGGGGGGAGGGTGGATGAATTGGATTCCTCGCGGCTGTATTAGCGGTTGCTGATGTGGGATTAGGGCAGGGGTCAGTAAGTCGTGAAAGTAGGTCCTCGTAAATGGTATCTAGGTCAATGTGACAGTTGATACTACGCCTCGAGGAAATCTCTCACTCGTTTTTTGTTGGTCATGTCGATGACCTCAGTGCCATCCCAATTGAATCGGTGGTTGCACTGCAGTGCGACCCGTAGGACTAACATACAGACAGGAACAATTTGGATATGGGATGCCATAAATTGCGTTTGTTTGTTGTTCTTTGCGGGTGGGATCTTTCATTCGGAATAGTGCTGAGTGTAGTGAGGATGCTGGTTTGTGGGCAGCCTGACTGTCAGGCGACTACTTCAGAGTTTGGTTGGCTTGACGCCTGAGCCAGATTTCTGCAAAATTAATCGGACATCGGAGACAACCGGTGCGGGTTAGCAAGCTTTTTAAGGAGATCGTTGCTGCTTCAATAACGGCAGGCACGGTGGAAAAAAGTTCTGACGCAGCTTATTTTGTGGACTGCGGGTTGGTTGTTTCCGTAGTTGGGGACAATCAGAATTATCCGATGGACGCTTGTTGCGAGGCTGCCATCACTCAGCTTTTGTATTCTCACATCCAGAGGATCCAAGTCCTCAAAGTTAGTACTGATGAATGCTTCCTGTCTTTTGACATCCAGGTGTAGGGGAGTAGAGAGTGCGGTAGATGCAGCACAAGTCTACTACCACTGTAAACCACATTGCGTGCAAGTCACCGTCCCTGCGCCACCACGCGGCGAAGCGCGTGGTGGACTTCGTCGGAAATAACGGCTGAGCTGTCGTCAGCGTTAATAAATTGAAGCGTGCGTGAATATAATTAAATGTGGTAACTGGTGATGTAGTGGAAGCATTAACCTTGAATTGCAACCTACCCTCGATGGAAATTATTAGTTCAAAGTGAGAGATGTTGCGTTTGCAGCGCGGAGGAGGACAGAGAAACAGGGCTGGAATAAGAACAAAGACGAGTTTCTTTACAGACTCATTTCCAGGGTCAGGGCTCTGTCGAAAGCAAGTCATCTTTATAGCCTCAGAAAGCCCCAGGCCGGTCCCACTCAATAGCGACACTTGTGCTGATGAATGCATACCTGAAAAGATGCGTCTGTGGAAGCAAACCGAGGACAGAACGCGCGACGTCGAAGGTCCAAATTTATTGATGTGTGTATCTGTAACGCATTCAAACACGAGTACAGAGGGATTCGGTTATAAAGAGTGGAAACAGAGCTACGAAGTTTATGGAGACATGCAAACAAAACTGCGCCTTTTTACATGGCCGGCAGGTTTTCTTTTAGAGCATTCACCTCCGCTTATGCCCTTTAGTTTAACTATTTGTGAGCAAAAAAGATAACGTTTTCTCTACGATGGCACTGAACCGCATTTCTGAAAAAACCGGTGTGGATTCGCATAGTATCGTGGTGTTCAAGATACATCGAGGTCGACTGTCCGAGCCGGCCAACCAATTGATGCTTAGATTAGCCGAGGCGTGTGACACAGCTGGGGATAGCTCGTTTTCCGCGCGCCTTTCACAAGAATTGCCCTCCCCCCCCTCCTCCCCCCATGAGCACACATCGGAATTTCACACAAAGGCGTAATCTGCTCAGATTTCACATGCAACAGATGAGCCGCATGGTGAAAGGAGCCGAAAAGCACACTTCCTACATACGTGAGAGGTGCCGGTGATGTATGACGTTGGAGGCGTTCATGGGTGATGCATGTGTTGATGGGGGATGTGTGGTGTTGCGGTCATGTCGGGGATGATTTACCGTTGGTTTTCATGGAGGTGCATGTGACCGAATAAGTCCATGCGACGATTGAACGTGCGCGGGAAATGCGAGCAGTTAAGGCAATGGCGTCTGTTGTACGTTTGTGTTCTAGACACTTTTTCTCCAGTCTCTGCGGCATGAATTTTCAAGTGACTGAGCAAGCCGATTCGTGAGGTGAATGTACGTTGACAGTGTGGGCAGGATGGGCTGGGGATGTTCGTCCGTATTATGGTGTTGGCAGTGATGGTCGCGCCGATGGATGGGAAGTTGATTAGCTGGCGATGGGAGAATTGGCGAATGTGCTAGATGCTTCGATCTTGTGGTGAAGTCCACTGTTGTAGATGGTTAATGCGACCGACTAAGCAATGTACTAAATGGATGTGCGTGGTCAGCGAAGGCGGATGCGGCGAGTGTATGAGGGGGTTCGAGACACTGGTGCGCCGCTTGCAGTACAACGGATTTACAAATGCCCGATCACGCCGATGCTTAGGGCCGATGTGCGTTCGTAATGAGTACAGATTTGGACCGAGTCCACAGCGTTTGTGTGAGGAGTTGGTTGATGGGGCATCGGGAGTGTTCTAACTGGGTTTGGATTTGGGAACCGTCGTCGCCACGGAGGTTGCAGCAGGTATGGTTGAGATAACGGTGATCGGCGGCGGCGGCGGCGGGGCACTGGGATTGTGATCACCAGTGGTGAGGGCGATCCTCGCTGTGGTCTCTGTGGGGGTTGGAGCAAGGGCGATTTGGAGGGCAGTGGTTGGGGTTGCCAGACTGTTGGTGCATTGGGTCCGGAGATGTCCGCTCAGGCCGGTCCGCGCGCGTAACGTTCGTCGACAGCGCGGCCATGTTTAGAGGGATTGGATGTTGATGTTGCCAGTTAGGGGCGCCTGAGACATGCGATCTTTTGTTTTGGCTTTGGCGACAGCGATTCAGCTGCATTCACAGATTGGTGCCCCCGTCTTCACCGCCGTTCTCCAGGCCGATCAGTTCTGTGCGAGATACTCCCTAGTCTTCGGCTTGATTCGTAATCGCTTTAAGGAGTACCGTTATAGATTTGGGTATAACCGAGTGACTTCGTCAGACACGCCGGAGGTAAGCTTTAAACGGCTAGATCGCAGTTGGTAGCCTGGAATGGGAAGCGGACGGCGACTTTAACCCTAATCCCAACCTTAACCCTAACCTCAACCGATACCGTTAACCGTTAATCCTAACGGCAACCCTAGCCGAAATCGTAAACTTAACCGTTACCCTTAGACATAGCCGTAACTGAGAAGCCTAACCATCATATTGGAACCTTTTTGTACGCTCAAACCCTAATCATAACCCCAAAAACCTAAGCCTAAAGGCATAACCCTAACCAGAAAATCGGAAACCATGAACCGGTACCCTTATCCTAACCCCAAACGTAAAACGGAAGCCAAATGCGTCAGATGTGATTATGGAACCCCACAAAATAACCCCAATAAACAAACCCCCCAGCCACCTGAAATGCGGGTCCGGGCTACGAACTGCGATCTAGCCCTTTAAACTTGTATTTGTCGGCAAACTAGTGTTTTGCACCGGAGCACGTTGTTTTTGCCAAGACCGGCGATGAACTTAGGTAAATGCGTGCGCACAAGCAGTTTTAACACGGCATCATTAAAGCAGGGCTATCCGTCGCGCAAAAATCACTTACAGGTTTGTGGCGTACACCAGAAGGCCTGACTCCTCGAAGTTGATAGACTGGTCGTTTTAATTTTTCGAGTTGATTCGACTTAATTCTCAGAAATAAGACCTGGCTGGCATCATTCCGGAGGCAAACTTACACATCTGCTCTTAACCCAAACACAGTTTAAAAAAGAACCCATGAGTGTAAGTTGCCATTTTTACAGTTACTTATAACCATTCGTAAACCCCTCCCCCGGCGGGTGTCTTAATTCAAGTGAATGTTTGCAATAAGTCAGACATTGTCGTGAGTAATCAGGCCATGCTCACATATGCAGAGCATCATTTAGGTCCTCAGTGCGGACGTTTGTTCTTTTACACGGTTCATATTTGCCGACTTAATGGTGCTCTTGTTCCATGAACATGTGGCAGCAAAAACAAGGCCAAACTGAAAGAGACGGTCCTCATTGGGGTTAAGGCTCAGGTGGTTGCATAATTGAAAATGGTCATAAAGATTTGGTCTTTCCGTCCACCAAGACCGAGCGCTTTATTTGACTGCTGTTGTTATGTGTTTCTGGAAGCCAAAAAATCGCATTTTGGAAAGACAACCGTTCCGCTAAACAATCACGCGGAGTGTCGGCAATGAAGAGCTTCAGTCCAGTTAAACTTATACGGTCCATTGCCGGGATGTCACCTTCCGATGGGGTTTTACTTTAGTTTCTCTGAGTCTCTTTCAGTAAAAACAAACTTTCTCAATAACGCATTGTCCATCCAAGGGTTTATTTAGCTTATACGAGGCCTCCGCTGTTTTGCTACATATACCTTTAAGAAACGCTATGCTGATTCAGGTCTCCGTCACTAAATTTGCATCGGTTTCGTCGATAGGAATAGTCTCCACCCAACTAGATTGAAACGAAACAGCTGTGAATAAGGACGACGCCGGTCGAAGGGTGACTACCCTTATTGTTTGACTTCGTAGCTATTGGAAACGCCTGTTGGTTCACTCTTAATTTTATTGCAAAAAATGCTCCCCGCGCTCTTTGAGCAGAGAATGGGGTGAGAGAGGCGGGTGCGCGGGGTTGTGGAGAAGTGAAAAGTAGAGGCTTGAAGGCTTAATTTAGAAAATGAAGATTGAGGGAAAGGATAAAGGACGGCTCACCAGCTGACACGTAATTAGCCTGAGACGCCCAGCAAACGCGACTCAGCTACTATAAACGCAACCGGTCTGTGCACCGAGAGCCTCTCGCCAAGTTTTAGCGGGCGAGAGGGTTAATAAGAGATAGCTTAGTCTAGGGAGACAAGAAAAGGCTATGCCTCCAGTTATTTTTGAGGATTTGCGTGAGCCTTTTCCGCACTGAAACGGCGTGTTTTGTAAAAGTCTCTCAAGCGCTTCTCTAAAGGATTGTCCCGGGAAGTTCTAACGCTTGCAGCGTCGAAGCATCAGAGACTAACTGTTACTGTGGACAACCAAATTTGTTTCTCCAGTTCTTTCGAAATGCGGGCTTATTCGTGCGTTATCTGGTGGTCCGGAAACTAGCTCCAGATAAGTGGAGAGGCTAATCGAAGGTTCTGGACCATCGCTCATTACAGAATATGTCGCCGTGCAATCGAATGTCTTCTGCTGTAGCACCCAGTATCTCCTTGGTCCATCGTTTCAGTCATATGAAACAATAATGTCACGTCTCCTCCAAAGAAATTTCATTTACCGCACCACATCAGTGTCCGCGCACATTTCTGTTTGTGCTCTTAAGAACACAATTTCCATCTTTTGGATATTTTATTAACCGCTTTATGGGTAAATTTTCCTCAAAGTCTCCACGAAACCTTTTTTCGAATTCAGAGTTTTATAATTCCAGGCGAATCTAAATTTTGTTAAATGTCCGTCACCAGCAGCAATCTCATTTTTACATCATTTCGAGGCACTTTGCATAATTTTGTGATATCTTGTAAGATAGCAGTAACGGAAGTTTCAATTTCCCTACGAGGGCTGGCATATTTTGTGATATTGAATAAAATATTGCGTTATTTTGGATATCCACACACAACGGCCAAATCATGTTAAGTCTGGCGTTTCTCGAGTTTGACAGCCCTCCCGGCTTTTATCAAGTAACTTTCAAAATGCCGTGTGATGAGGACGTGTGTTCCACCCTGGTTAATGTGGAATATTTGGTCTAGGATCCAATAATCGGTGAAGTGTAAGGTTTCATCATGAGTTGTTCACTCTGTTAACCACTATGACCGTGCCTTCGAAAAACACAGGCCTGTCAAACTACCATATTAATTATCTGTTAGGTCTACTTAAAAAGTGACTTCAACTGACCACAAAATGAAATCAGAAACATAGTCGTTGGTTTCAGGTCTGCAGATGTTTTAGGGAACCTACTCGAAGTCTGGATTGCAGTAATTCTTTTTCGACTTGTTCGTACCATCGTTAATATTTTTGGGTGTTTATTGCAATCACCCTGTACTGAACGAAATTTATACTTCATATTTCTTTCAACGGACATGATTTCGGAGTTCACGTACGTTTTAAAGACTCCATATACTTTTTTCCACTACAACAATTTTGGTGAGATCTCGGAGCAGATACGTTAATGTGCCACGAAAAATGAGTCTCGAGTCTGAATTGCCATTCCACTTGGCGTTGAGTCTACCTCGGATGACTTGGACGATTAGTGAATATACTTAATGGCAAGGTGGCCTGTTATGCTTTTTCCATGCATTCAGACTTACCTCAATAAAGCTTCCGCACGTTTTAGTGTGAAACCATCAGGATTCCGTAAAAGTCCCACATCTGCAACCTAGTGCTACTGCTCAAGGAGCAATAAGAGACTGCACGAAGTTGGCGCAACCAAAATCAACTGGCTCCCATGCATTATCTTTTCATCTTTTACTATGTCGTTAGGCTTGCGAAAAGAAACCGGTACACTGATGTGTTATTTCCAAACCGTTCAGCTGTTTTAACCAATCTATTTGGATTATGTTTGCTAAAGCAGACCTCAACAACAAGACCATTTTTCGTTCTTTTTATCATTCGTTTTGCTGACAAATTTTATGCATAATCCTCCACAAGGTAGGCATCTAAATGTTTAATCGTATTGTAAAAAACAATCCTAATTTATTTTCCTACCAGCCGCCAATTTTACTGTTCCCTATTTTGCCAATTGGGGAAGGAAGTAAAACGGGGGGTTGCAGGTGTGTGACGACGTCTAAGATAGGTAGATATTCACCTGGTGTGGGCAGTTAAGTTGATGCTTTTTAGGTACACAGGAACCAAGACGTTTGGGGCCATACTATTAAACTACTAAATAGGACTTCGACAGTTAAAAAAGTAGATTGGTGGTGTCACCATGTCATTCAGGGAAAGTGGGATTAAGAACTGCGAATACTCTATTTTTTGCCATACGGAGTAACTCTTACTACAAAGAGGCGCTGTAGCAGTACCCAGCGGGCCTTTTAGAGGCTCTGTGCAATCACATTATTCCAAATTTTGCATTTCTTATAAATAAGCATATTCTACAGTTTCGAATCATAGCCATCACCATGATCAGAGACTTCTTTGGATTCGGACATCACATACACATCATTTGACTTTCCGGACTAGCTTTAAGTCCCAGGTATCCCGTAAAGGTATGAAACGCAATATTGTGATACATTAAGTAATGTTTCCTTTACGTTTGTTTTCGATGTTCATTTGAATTTGCATGGTTGTATTACGGGCAGTAATCCCCGAACTCATTGTCAACTGATAAGAAATATTTTGCCAACAGTTCGAATATTTGCAGGATAGGTCGTCTTGCATACCTCGAACTCGAAAATATCGAAGTCACCCTTATCATAGCTTAGGAAAGGACGGCTCGACTAAAATGCTTCATTTTGACACATCTGCCGCCGTTGATATGGATGTTGTTGCCAGATGGTCAGCCATATCAGCATGACAGAAGTCTGTTTTTGAGTATCTTCGAAATTCATAAAATTACTGCCTGAGTTTTATGGAGAATCATGACATCGGTTAATCCTGAGTAAACGTCGGCTCCAGTTTTTGCGGGAATAAAAATTTTATTGCAGGAAGTTTGCGCGCTTTGTGAATGAAACTCATTTATATAATCAGAGAAAATACAAAATTAGAACGAAAGCAGCATCCAAGTTGATGAGGTTGGCAAAGGGATGATGAACGGATCTTCGCTATTTAGCTCCATACGTGCAGCATTGACGTTTTGCCTTTTTCTCCTTTGAAAAGATGAGTATTTTCTACCTGTTTTATCCATCTTCTGTAATGAAAGATTTTCCCCTAAAACTTAATTCAGCGCCCACTTATCGACATATACCCACATTTTCTGTTTTTCTGCTTAGCTTTGCATCCAAAATTTTAACTGATACTCTAGTTGTCTTCTGGACGCGCTCTTAATTTGTTAGTTACACCGCAAAGCCCAAGCCAAATCTCGGCTTATCTGAATCGCACAAACAAGCTCATTTTAAGAGAGCTTTCGTCACCCTTTATGTTTACCTTTTAAACTTAAATGAGAGGCACAGTCAGAAACGCAAATTTTTCCACATCGTCTGTTTTCTACTTTAACCGATTATATTTCGAAGATACTATTAAACTGTCAGACGTTAGTTCCATACTTTTAAAACCCTGACAACTTTAACTGCGAGATGTCATCGATTTTTGGAAGTGTTAAATAAAACAAACTTTCGAACGGCCACACACAATCCACTGTTGGTGGCCTAACGCTCGGATTTCGTACAAGGACTTGACAGCCCGTCTAGACCCTCCGGCAGTTAATTTCCGTAAAGTTTAAAATTTCTGTCTTTGTACTCTGAGCTCCTACTAAAGCCGTTGTGTGCGGTCCTTGGCGCAATTACGCGCTTGGAGGAAAGTGTTGCAAATCTGACTACGCTATTTTTAAGTGAACCCCGCTGAGAGACTGGTAAAGGCGAGTGGTTGTGGTAGAGGGCTTTCAGGATTTGCCGGATCGCCTCATGTGTTTAGGACATTTTCGATACTCGCAAAAGTTAAACTTCCCCACCTTCGGCATTCCGAAGCGTTATACGGTGCTTTGACTGAGTAACCATGCTATCCTTGACTCCCGTTTCTCTTGCAGACGAACGTCTTGGACATATGCATCGTCCTGGCCAGCCATCTAGAGCAGTTAGAGCTCACCGAGTGGCAGAAGCAGATGACTCTCATTGCGCAGGAACCTCTACTAGCCTACACGTGAGTAACCTTCCAATTAACACTCCTGTCTTTTTTCGTATCTATGAGTGAAGGTAGGGTTTGGATGCACGTAATTGGTATTACTTCTCATCATTGAGTATATTTGCCGCATGAGCAAGCACGCTTATTTTGTAGCCGTTCCGCAGCCTCTGAATGTTGGGTTGCAGATGTACTGTTTCCTCCGAGGTTGTTTGACACCGAATTTAAATGACGGATAAAACTGAGCAATTTTCAAGATAATCTATCTCCTGCATATCTTTTCTGAGACCGCAGGTTAGGCCGTAAGATAGATCTTTCGCCGCAGTAACGTTTTCTGCCATACGGTAGAAGATACTTTTAGGAGACTGACTCGTTCTGCACCAATATTTCTCACATGACTTGATATGTGGTTAGATAAATCACGCAAACTTCAGCTGTTTGTAGGCGCTGCATATTTCCAAAGTATTTCATTTTTCAGATGCGTGTTTAGTTTAACGCGGTTGACTGTGAGGTGTACGCCCAACTGTTCGTTGTACATGTTTCCTGAACGGTATGATAGATGGAGAGATATGCACTTTACGATAAAATCTCATACATATGAAATCTGCATTTCGGTGATTTCCAGAAACAGCAAATGGTGCTTTTTCAAAGTAGACGACTTTTGAATCGATGCCACTGTAATTGGCGACATC
>CACRXP010000004.1:4004525-4067597 GCA_902702965.1 Spirometra erinaceieuropaei
GTAAATCCTTAATTTTGGGACATAAAAAGGCTATTTTTATTACTTCTACCGCAGTGTAAATATAAATCTACGACTCTGTCGTTCACCCGCCCAATTAAATTAAAATTACCTGAAAAGAGATTACTGTAAGTCAGTCGATTGTTTTTTAGTCATTTGCAATACGGGTTAATTTCCGATAGTGATTATTTGTAGAGCGACAACATCCCTTCTGGAATATGCACTGCCACTCGCAATCTTACAGAATAGGGGGCTTGTGAGGAGTCGATGGTTAATTTTGTTTTGTCCTTTGCATCTTGTTGTGCGCCGAATGCTAAGAGAAAAGACATTATGCGTCCTTTATAACGCAATAACTTTAAGCATTCAATCAGATATAAATTGTATTTACTCTGGATGATCGCAAATTTTGCGCTATTTCTATGTAGGACTTTGTCTTTATGTCGGTGTCTGAATTCCCTGAATTGAGACTAGACAACATATCTTGACCGCACGGCTATTCTCGAACATCGACAGCCTCGTCTCGATATATCCACACTTCTACCCAATTGTACACTAGGATTTACGCCTTTACTACCACTGAAATATCCACGTCAGAAGACCAGTTGGCGAGCATAGGAGGGCTTTCGATAAATTCTCTTCAGGCAAGTACATTTATATAGGAAGGGGGTGAATGACATTTGGGACGTCGTTGCCGACAATGTCCACCAGGTGCTTTACAACAGGGCGAGAGCAGGGACGATGACTTGTTGTGAACTAGTTTAAAGTGATAATAAACTTGCGCTGCATCTACTGCACCGTTCCCCCCCCCCCACCTTGGTGCGGTGTCATTACGGAGCCGAGAAGACCGGAGGCGGGATAGGGTGCAGGTGCTGAAAACCCACACTTAGGCGTACCACCACACCCCCGGGTCCACAACAGACATTGACCAGAATTTTACTTCACAACAAAAATAAGAAGCGGCACAAATTCAAGTTGGCTCGGTGTGAGACTGCAACTGGCCGTCCACCACATAACAAGTGTTGGCATTTGTTATAGGAGCACATTCCCCATAATGCCTGCCGGGCTTCCATCTAGCCCCCGTGTTGTCCCAGCGCGTCTACCGCGTAGCCTGTTTTAGGGCCAAAACGAACGGGGTGCAAGTAAAGCATGCAGGCGTCAAGAGAAATCGACCACAGTTCATTTTTTTGTGCAAATGGGGTGTGGAAATAGGGGAAGGAGGGAGAGGTAATAAGAGACAGTGAGTAAGGAGGCAATTAGGGTTAAGAGGGGAAGGTGGGGAGTGCGAGAAGAAGTGCATACAGTTAACCGACCTATGGCCACGGTATGTGTGGCGCCTACACCGAGTTCTGCGTACATAAGACCGGCTTTCGTAGCCTGGTGGCAGTCGTCTCTGCTGTTACTAACAGTACGTGGAATTTCTGAATTTGTTTTACGGACCAAATACAGTACGTAGCCAACCTAGTGAAATATAACTATTGGAATTCGGACAATCAGTCTTAAGTACTCGGAGCATCGTGCATTTTACCTATAAGCTCATAGCGTTGCAGAACCCTTTTTTATTTAGAATTCGTTTATAATTAGCTTACGATCGAAAACGCCTAAAGCTTTGGTGGAAAGTAACGTTACCTTATATTCGGGCAATTCTTTGTGCTACTGGCTCTCATCAGCTGCATCTAAACATTTATGTGTATTTCTCTACTAGAGGGGCTAATATCAACGAAGAAGATTTGCACAAGCCATCATCGCCAACTGGGAACTTTATTTTTAGTTTACGCAAACCAGGTAGGGCGAAATATAAACAAAAATGTTGTTTTCAGAAAAGGGAAAGCCATTCTTAAAAAAATTGCCATTTGCAAAGCTGCTCGATTTTACTCCGTAAAAACATTGACAACACCAACAGATAGTTTTTTTTTGTTTTAACGCACCCATGCCTTTCAGGCAACCGGAGCTTTTCCATATGTATCGGCCCAATAGAGTTTGTCGGGTGTAACTGCTATATACATATCAGCAAACGCACTCATACGAATATGCCGGAAGTATGATTAAGTTACTTATGAAGGTTGGATAAGACAGTGAAATAGAAAAAACCCGTTATGCATATGAGCTTGTTCTTAATTCCGAGAAGTGTGCCCATCCCAGTCTGCTAGCACCAACCCTAAACTTAATCTTAACCCTAGCCCTAACCTTAATATCCCTTGAATTTAACGCAAGACCACTTGTATTATGAAGCGTTACTATTCCTGCGCCAACCGGAAGTTGTACTAACGATAAGGATCTAGATGAGACTTACAAAGAATAAACCGCAGTAGGAATACGAGAAAAATGTTGCTTATAAGGTTCGTTTTTCTGTACGGAGAAGCTCCTTCTTATCAACGGATGGCCGGGTTAGAGTGTAACGCTGTCGGTAACTGCATGATATGGTCGACTGATACGCTAATGACGGTAGAGATGGTAAGGCGGTGAAGGGTTGTTAGCGTTTCCCAGGGAAGAAGGAAGTATATTAGCCATACAAAACGAGATCACACAGGTCTGATCTTGAATCCGAGCGGAAATAAAGTGATGTCGTATCGACACGTTCATTTTTCTGTTAAGCTGTGAAAGTTGGGACATTACACATCGGTATCTACGAAAATGCCCGATATAAAGCGACCATATGGTAAGATACTTTTTATGAGTCTAGTTTCTGCCAACGCATAATTTCAGAACGGAGCGAGACCAGCATTTATCGTCCGAAAAATATTTATTAAGACATTCTCTGCATAAAATAAACTAAAGATAACAAAAGGTTCCAAAAAAAACGTTAAAGGGGGATATCGTTTGCGGCAGAAACGTTTTGGTATCTGTCATGGAATGCACAAACTTGGAAAAAAGGAGAGAAGACATTACCATTCATTCACAAAATACTTTAGTAAAGCATTTTGTAAACATGTAACTTAGTAGAGGTTAAAGGCACATTCATCACAGGCCATTCCCATTGTCGATTATCTTTCATGTTTCGGATGCGTCTATAATTATGACCCCAGACACGATCTGCATAAAAATTACAGCATCAATGGAAACTTTAAAATTGTCTTATTTTGACGATTGGAATAGCTATAAACTTGACAAACCACCTTTTCGAGCAGTCAACTAAGAGCTCTGAAAACGGCAAACTCAACCGTTGCCTCTAAAGTAGATGTGCAAACTCATGAAATGTTTACTGAAATTTTAAAATGCCTTTTCGACTCAAAAGGATAACTTCAGTAGGGTTGTAATACTAGCCACGGTACAGCATAGTCCCATGATAATTCAGTTACTGCAGGATGCCAGCTTTATAAAAAACTTTCTAGCCGCCTGCACTTTGTAAAAAAATAACTACTTATGTAGTACGAATTTTTCCCACATATTTCCCATGCCCTTTTAAATTCAGATATATTTCATTGAAATCCTGCATAAACATATTTATTCTTCTACTCGTTTGTAGAAAATTGTGTCTTCAGTTTTTTTCATACTCGAAGGAACAGTATAATTCGGTTTTATAAAGATTTTCCAATTCCTGAACAATTTGGTACCCGACCTGCCGTTGCACTTGCATTCAGGATTTCTAACCCACAAGTTGTGTATTTCCGCGCAGGGAAAATCATACATTTCTATACGGTAATAAGAGGAGACCTTATACGGTTCATAACATTTAGCGATGGATTTGAGCCACATTGAGCAGCATTGGTAAATGCAAAGACAGGGTGTTTTATGAACAGGCATTTCACGGTCTCATAATTAGAAACTTTTTAAATCGAATTATGCCCTTCTTTCAAATATAAAATCTGATGAAGACGTTACTTTCTACCAAGTGAGTAAAAGAATGCTTATTTTATGCATGTTTTCTATGAAGAATATTCGAATTTAGAAGGACATCGACAATCTATGAGAAAAATTCATAATACCCGAGTAATCACTTTTTAGAGTGTAGTTTTGGCAGACGGCCAAATAGACGTTCATCCAAAAGCCAGAATCCTGCAGTAACTGAATTTTTATGGGATTATGCTGCGCGATGATTAATATTACAACCCTGCTTGAGTAATCTTTTCGAGTCGAAAACGCATTCCTAGAATTTCGGCTGACATTTGCACATCTACCATAGTTTTGCGTACAAAATTCTTCCGACGCAGAAAATTATGCGTTTATAATATCATCAACAGTTTATTTTCGAATTTCCAAGCTGCTGAGCGGCGCCTTTATTTATGAACTTTTAAGTGCTTCTATTCCTGCGACGTTCTTGTCCTTGATTTCAAGGAAAATTCTCTCCGTTTTGCTACATTCTGAACTATTCAGTAGGAGAAAAATTAAGTTGACTTCTTGTAACACCATTTTGATACAGTCACTCTGACAATAAGCGACTGATTAACTGCGATGCTGTATATGACTACTTCATGGAGAACATCAAGTGTCAGGAACGACTTAAAGGGTTTTTCGGCGCCGTCATACTTATACTGTCCTCGTTCCTCACTTGTTTGTATGAGTAATGATGTTTACTTATCTGACAGGTATTTTCGCACCTACGATTTTTCCGTTTTCCATAAGAAGCTTGTTTATCTTTGACCAGTAATGTACTACTTTTAGTACGCTTTTTTGTTTTGTCTAACTTACGTTCACTCATTGTTAACCGTAGACTTTGGTCAATGTAGTGTGCCTGGCATACCTTATCTGTAATGTGTCTCCAGGTCGCGAGAATGCATTTGTGAAGTGTGTTGCCCGCTGGGGACCGGCACCGCGTTTATCTCCAAGCATGCTAGTTGCCATGTGATTATTGTGTTATGTGACAGTCCGTGGTAGCTGTTGTCTTCAAACATATTGTTCAAGAAAATTGGTGAAGGTTTTGCAAAAATGACTTATTTTCTGGTCACTATTGCATATGGACCCGTGTTATCTTCTACGCGAAGTCCTGATTAACAGTAAGTTGTTGCTCTACAAACGAATAATTTTCCGGGTTGGTCGGCGGTCCTCGGTTTGAAGATGGTTGGTAAGTATACAGGTATTAGGAGGAATCTCATTAAGAGGCCTGCTGCTTGTTTGGCTTTAAGGATTATCCAGTAATTTAAGTCTGACTTTTATAATATAATCGGGGCTCAATTGTTAGGGTACCTCCGTTGTGCATGCGCCGCATGACAGTTTTCTGCGGAATATACTGCAATCTCTCTTCTCTAGGCGGAGTATACTTTCATTTCTGGAGTTTCCAGCGACTTATTTAAAGAAATTTGAAGTGTAGATCAGATAATTTTGGACGAAGATAAAACATGTTCCAGCGAACAAAATCTGCCAATTAGGCAAAGTAAAAGGTCTAGAATGTCAATATCTACTTTGCCGATTGTTTCACCTTTTGCAATGACATTATCTTTTGCCGGGTATGTGCTCCTGACAGGGGGGATAACAGGGGACAGTGCATTTGTCTTTAAATGGACACGAAAAGCAGCAGTCAAGTATCAATTAAGACAGCTGTAAGATAAGCGAATGCGAAACTTTCTTCACAATCCAGTGCACTAATGACTTTGGAGTTGAATGGCGAATCCGGTCTGCCTGTCGTACGTTAGGAAGAGAAGTAGCCTTTCCAGTCCTCCACTTAGGACGATGCTTTTTAGCTTAACAATTCTTGTCATTGCGGCAGAAGGTGGAGAAGGCGGTTTGAGAAGGGTATGGATGAGGGTGAGAATCCCTTCAGGCGGTGTGTCTTTGCTTTCTCCATTAACTCCTTTTTATACTGCCAGGCGATACGCTACCATCTGTTTTTTGACAAGAGCAGGCTATAAAAAGATGTTGCCTTCCTAGTCCTCCTTTTTCCTTTCTGCGGCCATAGGTCATTTATTCTCACAAACACGGAACCAAAACCGGCAAATAATTACACAATCGTATCCAGCTAGTCTAAGTGCTTTCTGTTGTGGGACACTTCAACATTTCAGTCTGTTTGCTGATAAGATATGCGTGGTTTTGGTGTGCAAGTCTGCTGAATTTTTTCTCAGATCGTCGTTGTCCATAAAAAGGGTTTTAAGAGTTGTTTTTGTGGGGAGGAAATGAGGTGAGCTATAATAATTTTAATGACTGACTGGTAGTAAGTCTTGGGGCTTTTTGGAGTTATTGTTTAATTGCCAGGATAATGAGATTTTCGATAGTGTTTATGATACTTGGAGTCGTAAACGGCATTCAGTTGCGTTCACACCATCTTTAGGCATCTTTATATGCCTGTCGAGGTACTAATCTTCACCTCCAGGCCCCGGAAACTGCTACTTATGTCAACCATCGTCTTTTTGCGCCTACTCTATGAACCCTATTCTTCAGAATTTGTCCTGCGTTCCTACCTCTGCACTCCGAACCCCGCAAGTGTAATACATACTGGCAAAGTTTTATGATTGCGGAGCCCCGACCGCTCTATCTTCTAATGGCTCGCTGGAATAGTCGCAGTGGCTTCTGAATGGGGTCTCTACGGAGGCGGTCGCCAGTAAACCCAAGAATGCGACTCCTGTTCTTTTCGCCCTTCCACAATAGCGATTTCTTAGGACATCAGTTTCATTTCCGAGTCACCGTGACCAGAGTATAATCTTATCGGTCTCCATTTGTTAAATCGCCTTTAACGGTGTAGTTTTGATTTTCTGACCACTGGCCGTTCCATCATCTCTTGTACCGAAGCCTGTTCAGGTATACTGGATCGATGCGGAAAGCAACGGATATTGATTGGAATAGAATCAAGTATACGGCTCCGCAGTTGAGGCCACATCCTCGGACTTCAGGGCAATTTGCACATTGCATCCCTTTACGGCTTGTCTTTGGTACACCCAACGAACTTAGTAGTTAAGAGCGAAGGCAACCTACAAATCTATCAGTAACAAAACCGTGGCCTTTGCGGCATACCAAACATGAATGCATTTTTTCTTTAGGGCAGCATTTAACCGTCGAATGTCCTGTCTTGTTAAGGTCACTTTCTAAAGTAAAACTGCCCTCGCCCCATAATCCTGAACCCAACTGTTACTCCTTCATGTAGTCCATAACCCTCAGCCGAACCGTAGGACTAACCTAAACCCCCTAATGTAGCATATTCACCCAAGTGGAACTGACACTAATATAACCGTAGCACAACATCGATTTTTAATCAACATGGATTTTGGGAAAACCTGCTTTTCAACGACGACTCCGTTGTTCACGGAAAAAGACAAAATACTTTAAATTACTCTGGCGCTAGTGGTGAGATAGCCTTGTTACAACAACACTGGTCGTAGCTAATAACGCCTACCTTAATGTGTCACGGTCTGGAATTTTAACTCGGCTCGAAACCAATTGCTCTTATTCATACATCAAGCCCTGCTTACCTGGGTTCGGGCCATAGTCATTCCTAGAACAATCGTGCACTCAGAAAGTATTTGGTTACAAACGAACTCTTGGCGTTGACTGTTCCAGCTTACTTATCTTCAAACTTGCGTATACATGTTCCGCAGAGAAACAGTTTCAGCCAACGTCATTGTTTCTTTGTGTCAATTTGTCGGCTTTTGTTAAGGTATTGCAGTAAGGAGATATCTATACGGTGTGCTTCCTCTTTCGTCTATCTACTAGGACGTTTGCAGAAAACCTCGCCTGGCTCTCCCTCTGTCCCGTTGACAGTGGCATTTACGCCCAACTGAAGACACAGACAGCGCAATGGATGGATGACATAAACAAAAAATATCAGACGTAAGTGTCTTTGTGCGTGTATCGACTCCTAGCACCCCTATCTAATTACTTTTGCTAGTGTTTTATGAAAGTTTATCATCGTAGAAAGAAGTGCTTATCTCCAACACCAACCTTGTATTCCCCTGTCGTTTGATTCGAGTTCCATAACAATTTCGGGCTCGTCCTTGCCCTCAGGAGCTAGTAGTATTGTAAACATCTGTAAGAAAACACTTACTCGTACGCGGGAGTTTATACACAACGTACGTACTCAACGAGGAGGATTGAAGGTGGAGGGAGGTCAACAGGATCGTAAAATCGAGGTTCCAGTTGTGCCTTCCTGGTAAGTAGTATCTGCAAGGGTAAATCTACTCTTATGTCACTGAACCAGCAGTATACCGATCTGATTAGCGTTGCACAGCAATGTGATCCCGCCTTTCAACTTTTCTGGTTGACTCAGTTTTGGGCCACAGACCGCACAGTGACAATCACTCAGGAATTTGATTGAAAACGCCTGCAATTCTGTTTACTACAGGTTGCTGTCCCAGTATGTGGGTCGCACGTAGGATACTATGCATTGAATCCAAACTGACTGAGGCCTGCTTCCCGCCCTTTATTTAGCCCGGGTCATTAACCCCCTATAGTAACACAAGTAGTTCAAATAAAAACGGATAATGCCTGGGCATGGAACCTAGTAGTCAGAGTGACCGAAGTTGCCTCATCCCAATCTAGGCTGCTTCCAACTAGTACATGGTCGTTTTATGCTGAAACAGCCCTTCGCATCGTCTGATCCTTGCCACGAATAATTGTCTTAGTCTACAAAGACTAACCAGACCTCAATGGCAAATTGTAGGTGACCGTTCATTCTGCTGTGGGGTCCATAATAGCGACGGCTGATTTATTTTCAGTTCGTAGTTCCTTGGGCAAATAATAATACTGTCCAATAATTTTTCGATCCTTACTCGCGCTGTCATTGATGTACGTTCTGTAAAAGTTCAGAAGAGTAAACTGTTCGAACGGACCTTAAGTGTCGACAATTGTTTAATTTGCGCTCACGAAAGTTCATCGCATTCCATCATCCTGGTCGGTTTGTCTGCCACCTCTTTCACTTATCCCAGCAGTTTTCATACGCGGCACTCTGATTGATACTTTGATGGAAGCATGGTCCCGCTAAATGAATGGGATCAAGAAATTACTAGCTTCTCTTAAATAGACTAAAGTCAACAGCGTGAATTCCTATTCACAGGTAAAGGTGTTCCCGGTGTCTTGGCTGCCAGATTGTTTGCCCCTAAAAGTACACTTGATTACTTTGGTAAGAAATAAATCTGTGAATTGCGCGCAGTGCCTGTGTCGTAGTATGTTGTGGTCAGACCGGAAAATCCGTCTATACAATGGTACATGAACATCAGATGGTATTGAAGATATGAGACCACTTATCCCAGGCATGACATCTTCGGCCCAAATCACACCCTCATTGTATGCATCTGTTAGTTTAGGAAACACTATCTATTATCCCAATCGATACACTTAGATGAACCATGAACTAATCAATATATCGATTTGGGTGCCGCGCATAGAAATCTTCGGGCAAGTGGAAAAGGCAATATTCAAGGAAAGCTCATCCACACAGACAAAACAAAATCATCGATCCTTTATGTACCTGTTTGGGGGTGGAATACCAATATATAAATTGTCGGCGGCAGTGGTGTCATTTGATGAAAAAACATCTGAGAACACCCCAGACGATACAAAGCCGATTGTGAAGTGTGCATTTGTTTTCGGTTGAAACCAGGCAGCCTGCTATGTCCCGCCTACTACCCTCTGCATTCGTATCTTTCAGATTTCCTTGGCAAGTGCGTCCTAGCATAGCTCCTGGCGAGTCATAAATAAATCCATCCCCTCTCCCTCCGCCCTCACCTCTCTTTCCTCCCTGCCTGTGGCCTTTGACGAACGCCGGTATGCTTTATTTATGGCCTCCTGGTCTCCTGCGATGAGGGGAGTAAATTGAGAACCACCTCAGCGTCCGCCATTTGGCTCCTGCTACCGCTCCCGGCAAGACTAAGTTTCATTTGGCGCCTGGGCAATCCTTTCTATTTGGATATCTACGGCTTAAGAAACCGGGGTGTTTTGTGACGCCTCTGCGCTCAAGCCCATCACACTCCTCAGGCCCTGCCCCCCATCTTCCCCTCTCGCTCTCCTGGCCCATGCTTCAAAGCGGACATCCAGGGCGAGAAACTTTCTCCGCCAAACCAGTCGCAACTGCAAATTCAAAGTCCCTTTAGGGCGGAAATCGAATTCACTGTCGGACGAGAAAAAGAATATGGCAAAAGCATCGGATGTAGGGCCATTCAAATACACATAAATGGGAAATAATCCTGATGCTTCTACTCACAGGTGCCTTGAACCCATCTAGAAACACGGAAGCGTTGATGGTACTTTGTTGATCAGTTAGCCGGACATTTTTTTGTTATGCGCGTGCGGAATAGTGAAGTTAACGTGCTTAGATGAACAGAAGAAAAATGAAAGCGAAGACTCCGAGTAAGTAGCCAACCTACTGGTATAGTTGTTTAAAGCTTGTAGGCCGATAGAAAGAAGGGGAATTCAAATGACTATGTTTGACTGACTTTATGTCGCTGAATAACAGTGTGGGGAGAAAAGGTGGATGGGCTGGTGTTTAGATGACATGACATTGAATAACCTGACAATGGAAGCCTAGTGCAGCTAAAAAAACGTTAGTGCCACATAGTTCCCATTAGATCTGCCTGCATCCCATTTTTCTCAGTTGTCAAGCTCTGGGCTGTTATATCTACGCCTGTCAGTTATGAATACTTCTGAAGATTCGAGTTGTGCGTCAATTTTGTGAAAGGCAGGATTTGGGATGTTGAAAACTGCCACGACTTTTCAGCTCTCTCCTGCGTGTGCGTACAGCAATGACAGATAAAAGCTTGCCGGGTATTTTAACGAAATAAGGTCACCAATATGAAAAATCGCAAAGTTAGATTTCAAAAATAAACGGTTGTTATAAATAAAACATGTAAATATCCACGGAAAGGAGAGAAAAAAATGCGTGACCCTACCCAGTGTGTGTGGGGAAACCTTGCGTCTCGTGAACTAAAGGGCGTTGAAGTACCAGGACAAAAGTAGTCTGGTGAAACGCTTCGTTGATTTGTACAGGTCGGGTTTGGCCTCCGTAATACAAATTTTCACCATCACACGGACTGTTCGCTTGCGAAAGGTTAGGCTGGGGCCAAGAGAATGTCCGTTATCTAGCTGCTGCTCGTCAGTGGGTGACGGGCATTTGGTTATCCAACTTCAGCCCACATGCACCCACCTGATTTATTTATTAACTACACTCTGCCTCGCAGAACTAACTCCTTAGCGTGAACGGCCTTTCTGTTGGGATGTCAAGGCTACGTGCGTTCCGCATTTGCAATAGTCCGACTGAATAAGTTTCTTTTCGTCACAAGTTTTCGATTGTACAAAAGGGTCTGGTATTAAGACCAGCCTACTTTGACACGCTAACCACGACATTATTACTCCATTCGCAGAACATATTTTCCCGACATCTGTAATGACAAAGTAACTTTGTGTGACAGGGCTTTTGGCCTCCTGTCACACAAATTCCGCTCGTGATCAGGCCCATTAACTAAGAATTGTGTGCGAGAACTCTGCGAGCTGCGAGTCTACGCACTCCCATCTCAAGACAATATAATTATTTATTTGAGAGTTATTACCAGTGGAAGTTCCGAACATCAAACAGCACTCCCAATCTGTGTCACAAGGCCTGAATTGTGTGCATGCAATAGAGTTAGAATACCTTATCGAGGACTGAGGCATAGAACAGTTTTGAGGGTATCAAAGGGTTTATGATGTCCCTTAGGATTGGAGTGTAGCATCAAGCTAAGGCTATCATATTGCTCGTTTACTGTACTGCAGGCCCGGAGTACCCTCTATACTGTGTTTTGGAATTTTTGATTTTCGGTAGATATAACACAGAAACCTACATTTTTCGAGCGTCCTCCTAATTTTTCTGCATTTTGGTAAATGTTTCACTCAATGAAATATTCTCATACTCATTTTGGCTATGGCATTCATTTTAGGCGCAAGAACAGCCTGGATATACGCCTGACCCCATTCCAAGCTTCGCGCACAAAAATGTCCGCAAACGATCTGCAGGTATAATTTCAAGGCCCTGTTTTCCTAATAGTCCCCTGAATTCAGCTAACTTCGCACTTTTTTCAGGGAGATTTTGATTTGACCTTTTCACTAAACATGTTTCTACAGAATGCAATCCCTATTGGGGCGTCATTTGTCCAGCGGTTCTACCGTGCCCGCATCCTTCCCCGCCTGCACCTACTCGGTCGAACTGCGGAGGACTGGTGGGTTTGCAGGGGTCTCCACGAGGACGACTTTCCAGGTAAGGCGACAAAAGATTACCCTACTTTTGAGAATCCAAACCTAGTTGTCCTGCCCAAAATTAATGTAAACAAAGCTACAGCCAGGGTCCAGTTTACTTGGGTGTATCATTCGCAAAGTTGCCGTAATGTTCATCATCTGTTCATTGACCAATTTTAGATGCCAACGAATGTCCAGGTTTAAGTGTCACCGGTTCCTGGCTACCCTCCAGTCCACCAATTCACACCTTTCCTTGCTACACTTTGCTTTACTCACTACCTCCTCCCTGTAGGTTTATGCATACAACTTCTCAAACTCACATTTGGAGACCAGCTTCTGACCAGTCTTCAAGAAACGGATACAGCTTTTCCCCTCCATGTGAGTTCACACCAGTAAAAGGTGTCTCCTCTCTTCAGTAGTAATTTTAAATTATCTGTAGATTCTTCGTTTCACAGGTACGCAATCCAGTTCTGACGAGTCGTTTCCTCGAACTGCTTTCGCTTCGTGCTCAAACCTCCGGCAGAAGTTGTGGATCAGAGGTGATTGCTAGTGCGATTGATATAGAGCTAACGGAACCTGCTTCAAAACAACCTGCAATCGGTGAACAGGATGCCAGCCAAGTTCCAAGGACCTTAACTCTAGATGTCAGCTCGTCAGAATCGGCACAGGGGGTCGTTGGGTCATCCAACTCAGACCGCTTGAGTCATCAGACCTCACTGGACCTTGACTGCGACGGGAAAGGGGAAGAAAAAGATGACAGCGGTGGTGATTGGCATGCTTGTTCCTTAACACGACGAGAGACCGTCATCACGGTAAGACAAAGGGCAGCAACGAAGGACAGTCAAGAGAGGGTGGCTAACGGTTCCTCAACGCCTTTGCTCGAAGGAAGACATTCAGAGGAGCACCTTGTGACGCCCGTATACATCCATATCGACCTTCCTCTTTTTCCACTCTCTCTCTTTGTACCACCCGAACTACGTCGAATATATCAGGGAGAGTAAGTTCCTATTAACTGTGTATGTCTTTAATAACTCGCAGTGGCACCAGGCAAGAATTATATGTATTATTAGTTATCTCGAGGCATCCGTGCCCTTTGCGGATGGATAAAGTAACGATTGCTCTAGCTCATACAATCTCAAGACTTACTTAATGACATTTTAAATATGTCCTGCTTGTTATTTTGACAGTTTTAATCTTTACAAAGGAAACAAATTGAACTCAGCACCACAACTGGTCATGTTGCTTCGTGCGCTTTTCCATGTCATCACCTAATTTGCTGCAACTGCTGAATGGTCCTCGGAATGAAGGACAGTGCGCAGAAGGACTACTGCATCGACCTATAGTAATGTAATTTGTACTTGGGGCCACTAGTCCATCGACCGAACTCCCGATGTCCGGTGTGGCTCGGAGCGTCCGGTTTACTGTTTCTCTGTCATCCGGGATCTTCGAATAAGAGTTCTCCAGGCCCCATTGATTGTTTTCGACAGCCCTTTCTGACGATGTCCACCGTTTGCTCCACACTGAGGTAAAAACAGGGAGGGTAATATGCGCATAAATTCGCTTATAGTAATGGCAGACTTGCGCAGCACCAAACACACTCTCCTCCTCCACCTGAACTCGGTGTCGTGACAGTCAAGGAGACTGGGGGCGAGAGAGGGCGGTGGTGGGTAGCATGACGAAAACTAGCACCTGATCACTCCATGAGCTTACACCTGTGGGTACCATCAAACCCCTAATGTTTACTTTTGTTATGGCTGCGCATTCGAGATTACACTTGCCGTGTCCCCATTTAGCCCCTGTGTTAGTCCAGCACATCTACCGCGTGACGAGTTTTATAGGTGTAAGAGCTAGGCAGATGACTGCAAAGTCTCATGGCAGTCCCTATGCTACTGAGCACAAAGAAGTGAAGGACTTTCGATTTTGAAACCTTAGCGACCGTTGGCCAAATTATTACATCGTATTACTGCTTTGAATTTAGACCAGACTTCTGGAATCCAAAACAAACCAATCGACATGTCCCCTCTCTCCGACTGCGCCTCACGTCATTACCCCGATGGAGCAGGCAAGAGTCCGAAAGACGCCGACGATCCCAGACAAACAGCAAAACCAAAAATATGGGCAAAGCGTATTAATTCACTTGCACAAATTGCCAATATATGCCACACAACGATCAGTATTCGCAGTAACTCGCTCTGCAAGGTTTACATGGCTGACCTCAACTATTTGCCGGTAATCTCTGCGACAATTCAAGTGCGCGATGCTTGAGACCGTTAGTATGCGGCTGTTACTGCCGAAGGGGTTTAGACTGAAGGGGGAGTTGGCTAAGTGCAAATGCGATTCGCCCATTGGTCCGAAACGCATTCTTAAATTCCCACTGAAACTATCCCCGGGCCTGAACTAACGGAAATAGAGCGACCTCACGTAAAGTAATTTTTATATGTACAAAACTGCAAATTATTATTCGGTGGCAGTCGCTTCTTTGACAGCCCACATAATTTTCCCTTTTAAAACAATTTTGGCTCTTTTAAATGAAGGACTGCATGCTTGCATTATTACCGCACATTACGTCGCTAAATTGCTCGGATTTCCCATTCTGACTTCTAAACAACGTTAAGACGTCTGTTTCTCGAAAAATGACTTGTGTTAGCAAACTGATTCCCACGCTCAGCATTGAACAAAAAATCGATTCTCAAGTCGGCGTGCTTTGTTTAGTAAAATTTTGAGAATAGATTAATCTCCTCTCAAAGACAAATACATTAAGATTGGCAACCGAAGTCTAGGACAGCTATTAGCATAGGAAATTGTCCCAATATATCGCAACGTCCATTTTCGCTCAAATTTATGAAAATGTTGTCTGTTAGAATCATGCGGGCACATTTTCTATACGCGAAAATGACATTTTCCTGATGAGGCTGAAGGAGCGAGCAAAATACGCAACGCTTAAGGCGTCTGGAAATTATCATATCAGTTTCTGTCGCCAAATTTCACGGGATAGGTCACGTACTGTATGTGTTTCGACGATCTTAACATTTTGACTGAATGCTCACTTATGAAGTGCTCGGCGAATTTCGTGGGATTGTAATCTACGACAGTTAATTCTGGGCTTCAGTTCGGCAAACGCTCGAAACACCTGAGCTATGAGACTCAGGTCAACAGCTGTGACTTTCCCACTTTTAGGCTAGGTTTTCTATCTGGTAATCCTCTCGTGGGGAAACCTCTCTGGGCACTAAGCCGGTTCCGTCAGAATTTATGGATCCCATGCGTTTCACTAGGTTGAACCAATAACTTACCCTAAATTTAAAAGTCAACGCTTTCGATTAGGGTCTCGTAGCTCGGTTAGCTAGAGATTTTGGTTGTATTCAAGCTTTGCACTCACTGTTGCACGTTCGAATCCCATCGATGCTGCAGAGTTCTTCAACATTGAGTACTTAGTTAAGCTATTAAGGTAGATTTTGGTTTTAAAATAGATATGCTTTTTCATATTTTGGGACTTATGCCTCCTCATATTCATTAGAGTGACGAGAAGCCGCCAAAACCTAGTGGTAAATAACAGCCTTCGGGACTACCCGAAAATAAGGGGAATTTGTAACAATCTCGTGCATTCTTCAAGAAATAACACAATTTCGAGCGCACGCCATCTTAAACAGTATTGTCATGAGCTATATCGCCCTGTGCTCGAACACGTTAACTTCGTTTGGGTGTTATATAAAGCGAACGACATGCGTATAAAAGTCAAAGGTGGTATCTCGGATGAAAGGGAATGAAGCACATGTTGCGTGTCCAAATGCAGTCATCTTATCGCAAATTTTTATAATGACACAAAAGAACTCCGATTAGTCAGTGTTTTAGCGTAAAATCCATTATTGCATATCAACTTTGAGTAAACAGGCTGTAAGAAGGTTAGTTAGCTAATATTAGGGGCGCTCACCGATCGTTCTTACGGAAGCTACTCATTCCGTTGTGCCCTACGGGCTCTCTCTCTCTCGAGCCCAACCAGCAGCCGCACAGCGGCGCATGATATAGGCAGTATGTTTTTACCGAAAAAGACAAGTGAGGCTGGAATGACCATTTCTGGCTTATTAGCCACCGTCAGCCAGTCATACCCAACTCCGCAGTGTGGATCACCCGAGGCTCGAACTCGCGACCTGTTAGTTAGAAGTCCACGCCTCTATCCTTTGTCTGTACTAACGTACTGCCTATATCATACGCTGCTGTGCGGCTGCCGGTTGGGCTCGAAAGGAAGCTCGACAGGCACAACGGAACGATGTTAGTTAGCTTTCCCCTGCGCGACGTGACTTTCGTAGAAGTGCGTTCAACACACTCTATTGAAGATTTATAACTTATGCACAAAGTCTATAATGTTGAGAGATTAGCCCAATTCTGTTGCATGCAAAGTACCAAATTATACGGCTTAAATGTCTGTTTTGACGAGTGCATGAGGTATCTCGTAACCTAAGGGATTTTTAAAATTAATCAGTTGTCAAAAAATTACGTTGGCGTACTTCTGAAAATCGACTATAATTCTGCCTTATGTGGTCTACGGATATAACCATAGCAAAGGTTCCAAACAGTAATTTTGGCCTTGACTGACCAGAAGGCTGGTAGCTTAACTTTGTCGGCATCTTTAGATTTGTGTGAGGCGTTAAGGAAGGTTGTTAGGGAAAACGATTCTCGGTTTGATTTATGGGTATTATCCATCTAAACCCTTTTAAAACTCTTGCAAGCACTAAAGTTTCAATACGCATAAAAGTCTTTCGATCGGATTTATTTCTCATCAGTTAGATTTGTTTTTCATCACCAAGATCGGCATCACCACTCGCAGGCAAATGGATCGCCTTTGCGACGCGCAGCGTCCGGTTCCTTTGGTGTGCCGCAAACCCTATAGCTGACGACTTTAAAGCTCTCCCTCAGTGTAGGAATTGCAGACCTCTGCTGGACGTTTTTCAGGTTCACTCCGAGCTCGTTTCCATCAAATAGTAACGGACATGAAAGGTTAGGTTAATGACTGAAAC
Source organism: Spirometra erinaceieuropaei (assembly GCA_902702965.1). NCBI lineage: Eukaryota > Metazoa > Platyhelminthes > Cestoda > Diphyllobothriidea > Diphyllobothriidae > Spirometra > Spirometra erinaceieuropaei. The sequence goes on from CACRXP010000004.1 coordinate 4,021,598, forward strand.
CTAGGTGACAAAAATAAAAATCATTCGTGAACTCGTTGGAGAAGCTTTTAAATTTGGTTATGCCTTATCTATAAAGGATTATGGTCCCCTTTTTCGGTTTATTGCTTAGAAGCATTTACGCGCTCACTCGACCGAGTAAGGCTCGCGCAAGTTGGAGGATGAGTCGCTTCGGTGATTAAGTTACATCATTTGCCCACGTTCATGGAAAATATATTCCGCCGCCCACGCGTAACAATTTGTTACAGTGACAGAACTATTTCGACTGGGGTTGACTTAACATGGAAGTATGTCAGATTAGGAAAGCCTTCTTTCTCTTTGATTACCCTTACACATGCCAGAAAAGTTAATAGCAACAGACCATTGAACTAAATGTATGCTTCTCAAGCTTCACAATCCAGATATTTCATTTCGTATGAAGGGAATAGCACCGACCTATTGAAGGTTCTTCTTTGGTGGGCATTGAAAAAGGAAGATTCGGATGGCCCTACCTAGATCATGCCTGATTAAAATAAGAGTTATTTTTGGATTTAATGGGTTTGACGTTTGCAGCACTCTGCCGATGTCACTTTCCCCTAAATTTCTTCAGTTCGTCGCTGTGTTTTTTGCCGTGCGTAGGCCTGCTTTGTCATAATTGAGCGGTATCTACAAATGCTCACTTAGAAGACGGGCATGCATTTTGAGGACAGAATTTCGTTGATGCCTTTGCAGAGCAAGTTAAATAAAACACGACGAGTGTCTTGCAAGTGTTTAAGATAATCGGTCCTCCAGAATTGTTTCTGAACTAGTGTTCTTGCTAACCAGTGAGCGGTGTAAGGTGATGTTAACTTTGCAGCTGAGTGTAGCGTTTTTACAGCTTCTTCTGTAAATTCGCGTTAGCGGTCTAACTTCGAGCTTCACAAGAGGAGCATTAATTGGCCTAGCGCACCATAATGTTTGGCACTCTTATGCTAGTTTTTGGAGAATAAGGGTCCTAGGTGTGGACCGAAGGACAACCGCCGGTTCGGAAAACGCATATTTCTGCCATTTTATGCAAACATCAGATATTTGTAGCCAACTGTTTATTTGAGCTCGGACAAAGTGGACTCCGAATTTGTCCCTGGACACTTTTAACGTTTAAGGGAACGCCCGATTATATAAGGAAGTATGACAACTTAAAATGTTGGAATGCGCTAGATTTGGCCTGGACGCTTTATCTGCCCCTGAACACTACGCTGTGTGACTTTTTGTGGAATTCCCCTGTTTTCGTAAACTAGCTTCTTCTATGTTGGGAAATTATTTCTTTATTTCACTGAGACTCCCATTTTAAGTAGAGTTGCAGATAAAGCCATAAAAATTACATTTCCTGGACTAGTTTCTTACGACAGGTGGTTTCGAGAAAGTCACGGAAGAACTTCATGGTAATTTATGAAATATTTGTCGACAGCCTCATTCAAGTCCCTGATTGGGCAGACTGTAGGCTTGACGCCGGATCCAGCTAAGTGTTGGGTCAACGTTTTCCACTGAACCAAAGTGTTTGGTCCATGCCTTTGCATAGTGGACTATTTAGCATCACACAGGAGTGGTATTTCTCGGTCAAACGTGTTTTTACTATGCAACAAGGATATTTATCGCATCAACTACCATACCCAATACAATCCTGTGTCGATCTGAGATTTGGACTTGAGCTATCGAATGGCGGGAGCCTGTAGCGAAAAGACTCAAACTGATGTATGGTATCTGCCAAAACCGTTTACGAATTGCGCAGTATTTTCCGCGTCATAAATCATTTGCATATTCCAAAAACAATTCAGACTACTGGGCAGTGAACTCCAACAACCCATTTTTCCGAAAGCAACTGAACTGTTCAGATAATATATTTCATTTCATATTTTTTTGCACACCCGAATTTATGCAGCAGTCGTGTGAACTCGGACTTTTTTTTATGAAGATTGCCTGTGCTTCCTTTTTTTCATTATCTTTGTGGTCCGTCCATCGTCCCAGTTTTTAAACAAAGATATGCCAGTGAAGACCGAGGGTTACCTTCGGTAGACACGTAATGGTATAGGAAGCGGCTCTCTATTTCATTCCTTTTATGAATACAGAACACATTCGGCTCAGTGAATAGTAGACAATTTTATAAAAAAGATCTTTTAACATTTCAATCCGGTTCTTCTCCTAACTAAATTTTGTTATTTTCCAGTCATAGGCTTCAGAGTGACGAAGAAAACACTTCAAACAATGATAATGAGCTGCTGGCTTTTAGAAAAATAAAGGCAATCAAAAATTCTTTGTCAAAACCTGTGCTTGACAGAACCATGGCCCCCGCTGAAGGTCTGGCAACTATTCTCAGGACCGAAAATGAAACCGCACTCAATGCCATGTCCACACTAGCACCTTCATGGGCCCCAGCACAAGTATCTGCAATGGATCCAGTGCGATGCCGTTTTGAACGTCATCATTGCCACCAGAGCCTGATTTCGTGGGTGAAGACCTTCTGGAAGCGCACCTTCAGCCGCGATTGGCGAGTAAGATGTACGGAACGGGAAGACCAAAGGGCGATTGTGGCCTTCGTGCGCGTGATTAACAATGTCGGCGAGATACCGCATGCTGCTCATATCGCTCTATTGATGCATTGCAGGTAGAGGTCGCAGCCACCCACTGTAATATACTTCTACCTCACAGCTATGCCCATTGAGAAAAGCTTGTTTTCTACGACAGAAACAGGATTGCCACTTTTGGTATACTGAATAATGTCAACTACGCTTTCCCAGACGCCTAGTTTTAGAGGTTTAGCAATTTAAACCCAACCTTTTGACTCGAAATGATGCTCCTCGGTATAACTAAGGACCTTTTTGAATTAATCAAAATGAGTGTACGTACCAATCAAAAAGTGTACGTATATCTGCAACTATATAGTCTGATACTTGACAGTTCGACCTTCGTAATCGACGTCATCCGCAGCAGCTCCATGTGATGAGCCCATCAGCGGTGACTTGCATGTGAATGTGTTTTTAGTGAAACAGACTTACGCTCTCTTTCCCAGTTGCCGTGTTAGACGGCAAAACACAGTCAAGACCTCCGAAAAGATGGAACTATTCCCTTTCGGAAAGGCCAGTGTGCCACTGATCTTCCTACTACCGTGCCAATCATTCTTGGCATTCTTTGAGAAGGCTTATCAGTCATCTCTTGAGCATTCCACTCCCATGTTACGTAAAGAGTGTTTGCGTGACTTCACGCAGTAGAAAATGGAGTTGTCATATCTTGTGGTTTGCACAATCTGCGGCTTGTACAATATGTCAAAAATCAGAAACTCTGAATGGACTATCGGAACGATTGGACGTGAACATCAGATGGAAGAAGTTTGAATAACGTTTTTGTGGGGTGCATTTCGGAGTATAGACCTGATTTCTCCAATATACAGCATTATTTTACTGTCCAAAAGTAACTCCTCGCTGGCGTTCTACCGCAGTTTTCAACGTTAACATGGTATCAATAATAACTGAATTTTGACGCCGTTCGCATGAATTATCTTATTGTGTGGTTCACTGGGTTATCAGAAATGACATTTCCAATGCATTCTGCTGTTGCGTAATATTACACTAGCACTGTTTACGGGAAAAAGTCTGTGCCGAGGTTCCGCATTCGGTTGTGTGGGCTTTTTTCGTTTTCCTGATTGAAATTTCAAAGAATCGCTTGCTATTCTTTCGACGGTGCTCTCATTGGGTGTTTACCTCGTACCTTGGATATGCTCGACCAGTGTACAGTAGCCTGTTTTCAAGCGTAGTTTGCCCGTCCCATGCAAGTTTGCCTCTTAGACAAAGCTGTTGTATATTGCCAACTCTGGCACTTGTCTCGTCTTTTTTTCGAACAATCTTTGGACGCCTTCCACCACAGGCAGATTCAGAATCACTAACTTTTTCCGACCTAGCAATCCGTCTCATCTCCACCGTCCCACCATACCCTACTACTCTGTGAATATGGCGCTCATGTTGTTTGCTAGCTGTGTCTTTAGGCCTTACGAATTTGATTTTTGTCGATCTACTGTCTTTTATCTGCATGATTTCATTCACTTCGGTTGTTGAAAAATGCTGTCTGCAGACATTGTGGGTAGGCATGAACGGAGTTCACATTTAGGCAGGATAGCATTGCCGACAAAGACGAGGAGGACTAGAATAGTCATTTCTGGCTAATTAGCCGTCACCGGTCAGTCAAACCTGACCTCCGGTTTTTGCAGCCCCTGGGGCTCGATCCCTCGACCTGTTGGTTAGAAGTCTAGCGCCCTAACCGCGGAGCAATGGACTCGTTTTCCTGTCAGTTGAGAGCGAGTATATACAGTGAGTAACCAATCTTACTAAATTTTGGTTGAAATTATGGAATGCTTTCTCGATTAAGAAGGATTTCTTATGTGCGGTTGTAAAACTTATTATCTAGCGACAAAATCCTATAATATTTCAGACTCGGCAGGACGTCAGCTTTTGAATGCACTGCCTTACAATCTCCTGTAAAAACCGTACTCGGTAAGAAATGACCACTTAAGTGGCATGCACCTTTAACATTGATTTTCGATAGTCGTGCAAATGTTATAGAAATCATGAACAAGAACATGCTTCCTTTCAGCCGTTTAATAGAGAATCATGTCACGATGAAGAAGGATAATTACGTTTTAAAAAGTTTTATAATTTCCGAATAATGTGGACCCTGATCAGTCGTTGCATTAGCGCTCAGTGATTTCAGTCTACAAGGTGCATACGTTTACGTAAAGAAAATCACATATTCTTCCATGCCTTTAAAAAGATAATATATAAAGTCCGAGAAATTTTTCAATGGATGCGGACTCCGTCGCACATTTCCCGAGGAGCAGTGGTAAACGGAAAGGTGCGATGCTGTATGATTAGACACTTCTTTTTAAACCTAATTATCCTTCTTTTTCGTATATGAAATATAAAGGTGACATTCTTTATCAAACGACTGAAAGAAAGCATATTCTTGTTCATGATTTCTATGAAGTTTGCGAGACCATCGAAAATCAATGGTTTGGTTTTTACAGGAGATTGTAAGGCAGTGCATTCAAAAGTTGACGTCCTGCCGAGTCCGAAATATTATAGGATTGTGTTGCTAGATAATCAGTTTTGCAACCGCACCTAAGTTATCCTTCCTAATCGAGAATGCGCGTCAGGATTCCAGCCAACATTTCGTAAGATCGGTCACTCACTGTACAGTGGCATAGGGACGCTCACTGATCACGACTGACAGGACAGCGTAAAAATTTCACACCATTCTCTTCGCTGTTGGGAAGATTTCATTTAACGCTCATACAATTTTGCAATGGGTGTGGACCATGTAGTGTACCATATAAGTAGAATTCATAAATGTGCTGATGTGATACTGTAGAATTGAACATTTCATGGTCCGTAAATGTTAAGGACGGAATTAACCCCTTAGTTTGTCAGGGAGATTGAAGAAAACGTAATCTGCTACTGAAGGAGTGCAAAAAAGAATCGGTTGCTTATATTTTCTTTAAACTGTCCGAATTTATCAGGGCACGGAAAATCAATCGGAAAATTTCATACTTTATAAGTAGTTATTTTTCGCAGAGTGAAGTTTTTACAGGCGGCCGAAAATGAGCTCATTCAGAGGTCGAAATCTTGGCCTAATCGAAATATTTTGCGATTATGCTGCACAATAACTAACACTACAGCCCTTCTAAAAGGATCTCTTCGAATCGAAATTTTATTTCAGAATTTCACTCAACATTCCGTGAGATAGCACGTGTAAAAGTTCAGTTGCGGTGTGTCCTAGTCTGCGTTCATCGGGGCACCTGATATATTGGCAACTGCTACTGTCTTAACGCGTCCGCCGTACTGCAGTCAGTCCGCACCATCGATCAATCTGTACGGTCAGGGCGTCTGGGGGTGTTCCCAGCGAAGGCGAACAACCTTGTGTGACGGTAGGATGTTGATCAAATGTGTTCTGCATCTTTTGGCAACCGGCTGCAGGTTTTTATTGACGACGGGGACATTTTTCAGCGGTCACATGAGCGAATTCATATGAGATTTAGTGTCTATCAGTTTGGCAGCAATTCTTAAATAATATTTGCTAGTTGACAACCTATTTATGGCCCTCAGTTCATATTCCATAAGCAACTTCAGTTCGGAAATTCCAAATTTACGAGTTCCGACTCATAGTGCACTTAATTATCTTGTGTCCTGCTCTCTTCCGGCTTGCCTGTAAATGACAATTTGGATGCAGTTAGATGTGCATTACACAGCGTTTTGTCTAGGCCCGCGACTGTAATCTAATTGTAAATATTCTTTCCGACGTCTACCATCCACAGTGACTGAAAATGACAGCAAACGTGGCTAGTCACAGCTAGTAAATTTCCGCACTTTCAGACATATAACTTAGTATGTTTATTTGAGAAACGACTTCACTTTTCACTTATAACTTGCAGGATTGTGCTTTTATTGGAATAAATCTCACCATCCTTTGTTTTTATTTCTCGGAAAAATCACTGCAGAATGCGGGAAGAGAACGCTGTGCAGATGTCTCGCCCCCTCATCCGACGTATCCTTCATCAGCTGACAGTTTTTCCCCACTCCCTTCTGAAATCTCCCTCGAGGGAGGACAATAACGAAGCTAGGGAATTTAACCAATTGGAGGTTCACTTCCCGAACAACCTTTCTTCCAACCCCGCTGAGGTCGGTCGCTCTGCCTGCACGATGCCTTTCTTGCGTGGTGGAACGCAGAGTCTGAACTATCGTCTCCGTACCCTGTGTGAGCGGTCTCCCGTTGAGGAAATGACAAATGCGCCCATGAGGGGTACATCTCGGGACAGATATGGCGAGCCGAGCGCCGTTGCTATGTCGCTTCACTCGTCCCAGAAGCGTGTTGTAGACGGAACCTCTGTCCCCACTAGCGAAAACTGGGCTTGGGACCTCCACCGCACGGGACCTGGTGTTGATTCTGCGGCTGCTGGCAAGTGGGAGAACTTTGGAATTGCTAACTGGTGGGAGAATGAGGCGAAGTCGGACTTCTTTGCAACCGCCCTGTACTCCTTTGCCACCGTGACCGACACAAACACCTCCGTCTACGAGACTGAGGACAATATGACCACGGAAGATCTGGAGGAATCGGAGTCTTTAGCGGGAGGCAGTGGAGTAACTAACAACTACCGCAATGCTGCGAACGTGGATAAGCCTGTGATGGAAGGAGGAAATTTCGAATTTTTGCAAATAGATGGAGTCGAGCCCCTGGATTCTGCCAATTCTGAGGCGACAGCAACTGTAGAGAGACCAACTCTTTTGCCAGTGACACTTGGGACATCATACGGTGGCAAGGTTACACCTGATTACAGCATCCGTGTATGTTTACATTTCGTGGTTTTCATCCTTAAGGTAATGCAGCATTTTCTTGCCTATATATTCTGTCAAATCGAATCGCCTCCAGTCATAGGTTAAGGGCAGACAATCTCGGTAAGCCCACACGTGTGTTTGCTGGCCCGTAACGGCTTGTTTGTGTACAGTATGTTCTTGGGTTCAGTAAAGTCCACGGTGTTCCCTGAATACGTTTACTTCCACATGTCGTCTGAAGAACATTGTTTGTATTCTGTTTAACCAACTGCATTGTGTTACTGAGTCTACGGCCAAATCCGCGGATAAGAACACTGTTTCAAACTAAGTGTTAGGCTTTCTGAATAAATTGTCTTGTTTTTAGCAGCCTCTGCCTTCCCCTCAGGATAGGCCGGAGGCAAATTGCCAGAAAATCGTGCTTTGGACGGAGAATCAAGCTGGTTAGATGGTTAAACTTGCCTCAGTAAATTACGTGACGACGTTGATCTGACAGTGTGTTAAACTTTTTGCTGCATGGTCATTAAAATGACCTTAAACACTGGTGTAACGTCCTGTGGTTTCGAGCTCTCACTCAACGGTGTACTGTGCGGATTCTCAAAAGCATTGTTAGGAATAGTAAACTAATCAGTTGGACGCAACACTTGTACAACTTTCTATATCTCCGTCATTTTTCAGAGTAATCGACCGGGAACAGATGCACACTTGGCAACTCCTGTTAATGGTGCTCCATCAGATGTGCATCCTTTAGACGCTGATCAACCTGCTTTTGAAAGATTTTCCACGGTCATACCCAACGTCTGCACCGAGACCATCTGCCTTGACTGGCCGGTCCGTCTGCAAAATTCATCGCGTGAGTGTCTCGGTATCTCCACCTGCTCTGCGAGAGCTTCTCAGGCGACCAGTCTTCGCAGCGTAGACTCCGTCGCGCTGATGGGAAACGGACGTCGACACACACATTCTGCGTCCAGCGCCCAACTTAGCCTCGCTTCAGAACAAACAGTAAGAATTCCACCAAATACGAATGAAAATGTCTTAAAGGATTTTCAGGAGACTCAACAGAGGACATGATGTGGCTTCTTGCTTCACCGCCTGTACTACCTTGGATGTTTTGGAGTAAGTCAAGTAGGAACTCACTCTCCGGTCTTGGGTTACTGATTTTACATGCACTGTCTCTGAGTAGCGGCGGATCATATCGTTCTAGTGGTTGATTTCATATCTTTTTAAAAGCTTACTTTGTGAAATAGGGCCAGTCATAAGTGAGAACTGGAAAGTCACATCAACTGTGAGGAAGGACTCATTGTCTTTCAGATGCTTTCTGGAGACGTGCTACTGCCAGTGAGACAGGAGACTGGAATGACCACCTCTATTTGTAGCCTCAAGGTCAGAGATCCATAGCATGATGAGACCACCTGCATTCTGTCTGTCAATCAAAATAAATGGTTGAGCATCATCCTTACTTGACCGTTACGTCCATAAAATAGTGTCGGTCACTACACACTATCATCTCATGGGCTATTGAAGGACGATACAGTACCTTCTCTAGGTTCTTTTCATGTTATGCCGGTAAATTAATCGCCTCGTATTCAAAACATTTAATCTCGAAAAGTGGACTGGATTTATCTCTGTGGTTTTTGGCGCTTACAGGAAATAGCGGTTTTACTACTCGTCTATTATTTGTATTCATAGATGTAATATCCATATGCTGTTTCTTTCTCAGTCCCTTTTGCATCACACTTACCTCATACCGAAACCCAAAAAGTTGAGTTTGATAAAACACCGCTCGCTACTGCTTTTAGGCGTTCGCCACGTATATAGACCGTGCTGCCGTTATGTGCTATACGACGTTCCTGCCCGTCTAGCTTTGTCTGTGCATGTATTTGTGACTTACGTATAACGGTATTCCAAGTAGACTTTCTGACCGAAACCCTACAGAATAGAAATTGCTGCCTTCCTTTACAGAGGGGATTTACTCATTTGAAAACGAAAGGGTTGTAAGGGACGAGGATGGGAAACTTAAATGTCCATTTTGTGAAATTCATTTACCGTCGTTAACGTGTGAGCTCTATGCACGATGGCCTGCCACTCCTAGTTCTAAATCTGATGTCTGGATCCTTGGCCCCTGAGCCGCGTGCCTACGGTCTATCGATTTCGCCTGAGATGCTTCATATTCTTCCTGAAGTAAGGTTGATTAATGTGGAAACGAGAAGCATTGCCGATTAAGAGAAGGGAAACAGCAATGGCGTTTTCCTTTTTATTTTATTGTCAGCCAACCCCTAGTTAGAAATATCGCTCAAGCAAGTTCTAGGCCTCAACCACACAGCCAGTTAAACAGCTGCATTCCACCTTGCAGCCTGACGTAACTGCGAGGAGAACTGTGAGCTGAGAGTGAGAAGATTTGACCACTTCATCAAGTCAGACCTGTGAGAGCCACTTTGTGCGCAACTGCAGTTGGGCTGTGTTCATCGATTCCTCCGACTCTTGAGATGCAAGCAGGTTTAAATTCGTTAGAGTTCAGCCTGAACGGAATTTGCTCTTCACGATACTACTTCCGCGTTTCTCTGCGGATGATTGTTTAAAAGCTCATGTACCTAGACGACATGGCGACAAAAGTAGCGGGCTACTAGATATCAGTCTGACTCCTGCAGGAAGATAGTCGGGCATCCCCGAAACTAAAGTCTTGAATCGCTTAACCACTTTATAGACTAATCAATAATCAACAACACGAGAGTCAAAGTCAGCAGATGTACTTTAATGTGATATCACTGTCAAAATGAACTTAGAGGTGGATAGATCACTGCTAGGGTTGAACCAAGGTATCATTCTTAACATGCGGCCTCTTGTCATCCCTGCCCAAGGTAAACAGCCTGCCGTCGAAAAAAAGATTGCGAAAGTTAACAATTAGGGTGTCCTTTTATTCCAGAAATCTAGGATTGTTTGAACTTGGCCAGTATTTCCGAGTCTCCAAAACTACTTTTGGTAATACAAGCCCAAAGAAGTGTTGCTAATTTTAAAAACACCACTTAATGGAGCTGTAGGTTCACCCGGTGAACATCGTTATGAGTCCTACATTTATTTCAGCGTTCAAACGGATATTGTGTTTCAGTATTCCCCGTTGATTTTCACAGTAAGTGTCCAGCAGGCTTGGTTACATGGCAGTCCTCTTAGACTTTTAAAAAGTTGCAACAGGCTGGCTGAGCTGCTGTCTCATCACCTTGCCTTTGCTAGCTGAAGGGGAAGATTTTCATGTAGGCCTCATGCTGCTTTGTCACTAGCCTTGTCCAAAAGGACTGACATTCCTGCATTCTCGTCAACGCATTCCTCGTGCTCATCCCCCGTTTAAACTGGTTTACTCATCTTTTCTTAATAACGCGCACTGGCTCGTGCTCTCGCACAACTCATGACACCGATGCTTTCACCCCCCTTAGGAATGCCATGGCAACCTTCCCAGCTCTTCTCGCCTGCCTTTTGTTTCGACCTTGACAACTGCGACAGAAGAGCAGACGTGGCGGGTTCAAATGAGCGTTTTGGCCGTACGCTCTGCTCCAATACACTCCAAAACTTAACTGATAAACGAAGGTCGCCAAAGGAGTATTCATCTTATACAACATTCTCTGTCACCTTTATTTCCATTCTCATCTACAAAAAAACCTCGCTTCCTTTTCGCTTTCTCTCTCTGTCTCTGCCACTTATCGTTTATTTTCGCAACCTAGTTGTCCTATTTGCCATGGTCATTCTTGCATAGGAATGACCTGTGGAGGTACAGTATCGGTACGACGCTGATCTTGACTGGTCGAAGCTATCTGTTTATAAGGATATGAAGGTATCTTAACTTGAAATAGATACTTGGGAGACTGGCGAGGGTCTTCTTAATACGGAAGTTTAACAAGTATTTTCAGCCTGAATGATGTGTCTTACACTATGATTAAACATGAGAGTACGTTTTCGCAGACTCGAAGAAATCGCTTAGTCAAGAAAGTACGGATAAAAGCAAATTGATTATGTTGGTATTCTACCTAAGCTTAACACAGCAGTCAGGAAGCCCCGGCGCTATGTTTTCCAAATCCGGATAACGTTGACCTAACTCTTTTTCTGAAATGCTACAAATAACTTGTTTTGTAACTGCATGCTCTCCAACAGTACCTCATGAAGAATAATTTTGTCCAGTGGAAGCAAACTAATGTGACAGGCACGGAAACTGAGTGTTACTGGTTTTGAGGTTTTTTACTTTTGGACTGGTGAAGTGAAGGGATCAGTTTTATTTGATTCTGCGCTTTCCCATCCTACACATTCTATCTTAGGGCACCTCAAGTTGGTCATTTCGGGTAATGCTATCCTCGAAAGCACTGACTCGTAATACTAGTGGAAGATTTTGACGAGATACGTCAAACGAAAGGGGTTTCTTACATGCTATTAAAAATTTGGAAATCGTGGTCTGTCTTGAGGTCTGCATTTCTCAGGCTTCTGCGGGAAAGTATGATTTTCATGCTTAACGAGGAAGATGTCCTAATTTCAGATTCTGCAACTTGCGGCAATCTCTACTAGAAGGTTGCTGAGAATAGATAATAACTTAGCGTTTTTAAAAACAAAGATGCAACATTTGAGGTCATGAATCACGCCTTCTTTTCGGGTTTCCTGTTTTCTATATTAAAAGCGTAGCAGCCCTGCTTCTGGTTGAGAGTACCTGCGGATTACTTTGCAGGTGGTTAAGACGCCCATTGTGAGCAGTATAGTTACGGTAACAGGAAGTTCGGTACAAAACTCTTTAAATATGTTCCCAGGGCTTGAGGTTGGAAAATGACTGCCTGATCCAAGGGAATGAGTCGGCCTTGGCCCCCTACGCACTGCTCCGTTTTTGTTTGAGGATACTCGTCGGTTACTGACTCGCTACCACTGTGCTATTACATGCGTGGGTGGCAAACCCCAAGACGAATAGAGAATGCCAATCGGTATCTCGCTATCGGGATATATCGTTGAACAAACCTTCCTAAGGCTCCAGCACTGAAGTCTTACCGTATTTACAGGGTCCCTATGTACCGTGCGGTGTGCGATCGTACATTTCATAGTATTTATGCCGCCACTTTTTGAAAATATTTGTATTGAAATCTATGCGTTTTTCCTCGGAATATCATGGTAACAATACAATAACAATTTCATGGAAAAAGGTCTTCAAATATCTTGCCATAAAAAGTAATGAGGCAGTTTTTGAGCTCACTGTGAATGGCCTCTCGCCTACGGACATCGCTGCCAAGCTGGAAATGGCCGGGTCAACAGTTTACGCCATTATCGACCGTTATAAGAAGTTCGGCCGCATGGACAGGAAGCCCAGTAGTAGAAAAAAAATTCCAACCCCTCGTACTATGAAGGTTGTCCAGGATTGTATTCGTTGCAATCTAGCCCCGTAAATGGGGAAATTGTCTTCGGAGCTTGAGGTGTCGGAGCACACTCAGGAATGTCGTGAAAATGGGCCTGAAGACTAAGTCAAAGGCTAGGACCAAGAAGTATCTCGTTACTGGGGCTGTGAAAGAGAGGAGATTGAAAAAATGTAACAGAATCTTAAACTTCCTCAAGAAAGTACCTCACACGGTTCTCTCCAACAGTAGAAGAGATCTCTACGCAAGCCCCATGAAGGTCAACAAGATACCTGAAAATGTTAAGTACAAGTTCCAGACCAAACATCCTGTGTCTGTGATGGCCTTTGACCTGAGTGCCTCAAACGGCGAAGTCATGCCCCATATGAGGCCGGGGTCGAAGCGAACACAGACGTGTATCTGGATGTCCCTGAGAAGCACGTCAAGCCTTGGGTAGATTCTAACTACACTCTAGACGACTATGTGATCTTCCGTCAAGATATTGCTCCTCTATATACATCACGGGAGAGAAACAAAAGTGACTGGAAGACCGCATGCCTTATCTCTCGCCCAAGAATATGTGGCCACCATCCTCATCAGACTTGAGGCCCATCGACTTCAACATTTAGGTGTATGTCGACGAGGAAGCCTGCAACAAACCCCACAGCAGCATTGGGTGCCTGAAGGTCTCTATGGCTAGTGTGTATTAAGATATTGACGGAGTAAATCAGGAACACGTGCACGAAGTTCAGACCGAGAATCGTATAGGACATTGCTAACCATGTCTCTCATATCAAATAGTACCTGGCTAACATGCATTTCCAGTTTTTTATTCAAAATTCATTTGTTTCTTGATATGGGTCAGGCTGTAGTTTGGATTACGGAATTTGCGGTCGTATGTGGTATGCATGTGCAGTCCTATCTGAGCAGGTTTCTGATCTCGAAGTGCTCTCGACTAGCGTACAATTTTAAAAAACTTTCCTGTACAGAAGATGCGATCGCTAGGACAAAGGGCTTATTGGCTCGGCGTTTTGGATTATTTCCCAGCGATTGTGTCTTCTGAATTGCTTCCCGGGCCTTGCGCATTCGCTTCGATCGACTTTCCTTGCCCCAGCGTTTTTCCGTTTGATATGGGAAACCGCCGATCTTTAAACATTGTGCGATCCCCTTCACCAAAGCTGCTGAGAGAACAACAACTTAGAATAAGTCGTAAACAACCTTAGCGGTCAACCCTGTAAAATTTTTTCAACTGGATCCAGTTTGCGAAAATTTTTGGGATGCATAATTTTTCACTTAAGACGCTCACACACACAGAGGCTCGCAGCCAAATCGACCGGATTTGTTAACTATTTTTCAAAAGGCAATGGATTTGCCTCCTCGGGTTTCGATTACTTCCCAATTTACCCTATGCTTTGGACGTATACCATCCACTCCTGGAATTTCGCTTCATAGGATATTCTACCCTTTAATGCACGGTTTTAATGGTGCACTTTTATAGGATTCTTGCGCCTATAGGCCTGCGAACTTCTGCATGCCAGGATCAGCAAACCATAGTCCTCGCAGTCGGGTATGCGCTAGCAGTTTTCTGACACCTGGTTCCTTGCTGGTAGATGCGCTTACGCACCAACGGTGTATGCAGGTTGTGAACACGGCTGCCCAGTCATCCTCGTCTTTATGGCCCGTTGTGGTGCTGTTGCTAGTTAAACACCTGGTCATTTGCTTTACGGATCTCGAGGCGTGGAGTGGAGCGCAAAGGTGCGGGATCGGTCACGCCATTCACCTGCGCCCTCCTACGCCTCCGATTTTCATGACCCTGCACTGGGCACAGGTGGTGGAGGACAGCGTGTGGTAGATGCTGCGCAAGTCTACATTCACAATAAACTAAATCACGCTTAAATCACCTTGCATGCCTCACCTCTCCGTGAAGCACATGGTGGACATCGTCGGCAACGACGGTAGAGCCGTCGCAGCCTTCTTTCGTGATGCTTCCTCATAGTCTCTGTGACTTTACACCAAATTTAAGATATTTTTCGCCAACCTGGCGCAAAAAATAAAGATAATGAAAACTACTTAAACAACCGTTGGATTTATTCTTGACTGACCAGTCAGTAAAACGAGGCTTACTTATAACCACAGTCATATCATGATTTTGCCGTTTCATATCTGAGTGCCCAATTGGTGGACCTCTTAACAACAAGAATTCCTGAGTCTGTACATTCATTAACCGCAGCCAATTGTTGTAATTCATGTTTTTCGTTTAAAATACGTCAGTAGCCAAGATTATTCTCTTTTCGGCATAGTATCTATTTTCCTTTTATAATCCACTCAAATTTGGAATAGGTACTCATCGATTTACCAATGCGAATTAATTTGAAGCTTAAAAAGCCTGAAATTGCCTTTGACGTCCACTTTTTTAAATTCGCAAAGTGCCATCATGTTTGTGAACCAACTCTTGTCAGTAGAAATGGTACAGCACGGGAATAGGAACCCCCAAAATTCAATTGGTCTTGCGTTTAATTGCAGAACCGTTTCCTATTCTCGTGTCCTAACACGGATACAAAAAAATAAATGGCTTTTTGGACCTATGTTAATTTTTTCTGTCATTAATAATTGCAGGTAATGCTTATTCAATCCTATTTGACAACATAACTTTTTACCCAACTTGCCGCAGACGTATACGCAGAGGACCTGTGCCGTCTCTCTAGAAGAATCACTGTGACACTCGATAAACTTTGGTATTCGTAACGAATTAAATCCCGAGCTCCCTTCTAAGGTAATAGGGCGGATATTTTCGGCGATAATTATTGCCTGTAATACTTTTTAAAAGATGATTGATCCCATAAATATTGGAGCATTTAACGCCTTCTGTCCAGTTTCCCGTCTTTTTGACCAAACGTAGACCTGACATCACGGAAGTTTTGAGGGCATTTTGGTTTAAATTTATGTGAAGTGATACCCGCTGTGGGAAACGGAGGATTTGCAGATATATACATCTGTGCAGGCAAATACCATAAAATGCGTGTCATCTTCCGGTTAATGTTCGGGATTGCCGACCCAGATAAAAACCAGCAACCACTGATGCCATATGTAACCCGATATGAAGGGCAAGATACCTTAAAATAAGTTCAGTGCATTAAGAACGGCTACTTCAAGGTGTTGACTGACGAAGTGTCAGAAACAGC
Source organism: Spirometra erinaceieuropaei (assembly GCA_902702965.1). Classification (NCBI taxonomy): domain Eukaryota; kingdom Metazoa; phylum Platyhelminthes; class Cestoda; order Diphyllobothriidea; family Diphyllobothriidae; genus Spirometra; species Spirometra erinaceieuropaei. The sequence goes on from CACRXP010000004.1 coordinate 4,037,456, forward strand.
TGTTAATTACAATAAATAGTGATCAGACGTTAGAGCATCCCTTTTGGATGCAGAACGACTGTGTCTGGTTGAGTTCGTTGAACAGGAAATGGAAAAATCAGTTAGTTTAAAATTCTTTTTATGCTGTGAACATTAACTTTCGGCTTCCATCATTTGCGCAAAGCTCAATAAAATGTTTTGGGCTACTTTACAGATACTCGTGAAAAAAGCATTTTTAAAACCTGCTGTTATTTAAATTTCATGGTGCATTACACACGCTTCCAGGCTTTGTCTGTGGAAATTCAGCCAAAAGATGCTTCACTGACAGCTGTAGTCGTCACTAATTACTAATTTTCAGTGACCTTGTTGTGATAGTGCCCCGAAATCTACACAGGATTTCCCAAAGAGACGAGCAATCAGTCATTATCACTGGTAAATAAGTGTTACCGACAGAAAAATAAACTAGAACGATCACTTCGGGCACTTTTGCTGCTACAGGCCTGCCGTATTCACTCTAGAAAGACCCGTCAATCTATATTATTGAGGCATGTGAATGCGACAAAACAGTCACCAAGTAAATAGCTAGTGGGCATTCAGGACCGACGAACTTGACGGTTGCCCATGTCTTCTAATTGCATATTCATGGAGTAATTTGCACTACAGCAATGGAATTCGTCCCCAGGGTTCAATACTTCGTGAAAATTGCTTGCATGTATAGATGTACCCACGCGCGCATATCCTAAGAATAACTTTGATGTTCATCAGAGGACTAAGCTCTGGCATTAGGAATGACTTAAAATTGCAAATTCAGTGTATTTTGAGAGAACGATCTACTATTTACTTGTCGCCTAAAAGGTTTACTTATCAGTAAGTGTTGCGGACAGAGGATAGGTATACTGGAATGACCGTTTTTGGCTTGTTAGTAGTTACCATTGTGATACCTTAACACAAGTTGCTGCTACACTAAGAATTCTGATCGGGTTCCACTGGTTCTTTCGTAATTTTACTGCTATTTCTGCCTGAGCTAAAATACGTTAACGCACACGACTTTGGTTTTGACTTATTAGTTCAGATCTCAGGACGGCAATAAATGGGCCCGTTTTCCCTTAAATGTGTGGGTCTAAAGTCCCGTTTATTTTAACGTGCAGCGATGGGCATTCAGCCGCCAGATAGCTTTGCGAAGGTCGAGTTTCTTTTTTACCTAGTACGCTCACCTTTTTGGGGGACAGGGATTAAGGGCTTATTTGATTTGCCCTTACATACTCTACGCGTTTACGTCCAAAAGACCAAGTTCCGTCCGCAGCCTAGGGCGAACGGTGAGAAAATCCGAAGCGTTGCATGCTTTTCATCGCCACTTCAATGCCTCTACTAATGGGCCTCTTTACTGCTCCGAAGTCCTAGGTCAGTAAACTGCCTGCTCAGGCGATCACATACTTTTCTACATTTTATTAATCTGCCTTATTTTATCCGGCTGTAGGAATCGAGGGTATGCAGATTCTTCATGAGATGTTTGTTTGAGTACACAAACTTCTTCATCGCAACGAAATAAGGATTTATTTACGAGCTGAATCAAGTCTGCTGTATTGGTTGCAGATACTGATGACCAAGTTATCAGGTGCTCATATCTGAATGACAGGTTTACAGTGCAAATCAAATGAGGCTTGTTTACAGTGCAGTTCTGCCTATCAATTTTCTGAAATTAGAACGGCTACGCGGTTTGGTTTGCTCTAACTAATATATTTCGGATTAGCGGACTAACTGCGTTAGTAAGCTTGATGTTTTCACGCTGCCATCTATAGGTCAGCCGCACTCAATACCAGTCGCTCTTTGCCATAGACAATTTGTCTAATTATTTTTGTTTCTATTTTTCAAATTTTAAATTATCAGCATTCCGCCTTTCAGCGTTTTGTTATTCTCATCGTCGACACTTTAGCTGACTTCTCCTTTTTGGCTTGGAAAAATCGTAACATAATTCAGTAACGACAAAAGGCATTGACGGGTGTGCGAGAAGATCAATATTTGCGATTTTTTGCGCCTAAATATTCTTTTTTGTTGCTTTTTAATTTCCACAGAAATTAACTTCGATCTTAGAGTAGATGAATATATACTAAGGTCTATAGGCGCAGACCGAATTGTGATGTCTGAATATTTGGGCCGAAGTCCATTAACTACAGGAGGATAACAGCGTAATATTCATTGACCGCCGACATTCAGCTGGTAGTATATTCTACTACTAGCTGCCTGTAGGTCTACCAGTCCGTCCGATATTGGGCATGCGCAACTCCTCCTATCATGCGATAGGGATGTGTTTTTCAGAGAAACTCAAACCTGTGCAGTATCAAACAGCACCACATAGCTTTCTGGATATCTCCGAATTCGCTGAAGGCGTTAAAGAGCTGAACACAAGCGGTACGATGATGTTTTAATTTGATGTCTCATCACTGTGCGCGAACGTTCCGGTCACAGAGTCAGTCGAGTACATATGTGAATTCCTGTCAACCAACCCCTAAGAAGTAGGCATTCCGACAACGTACTTAAGGAACTATTACTAAACTGCACAGAAAATTTGCAGTTCCTTTTTGCTAATCAAATATATAGACAAATAGACGGAATTGCTATGGGACCACAGTTTGGTCCTCTTCTAACCGATCTCTACATGGGCTAAGTGGAGAAGTTTCAGTTAAACGACCAAATCAATTAGCTAGGACATTACGGTCGCTACGCTGACGACATCTTTGCGATCTACACCAAAGAAACCATTAAAAACATCCTCGTGGATTCTGTAAATCAAGCACATTCGTCGGTCATGTCTGAGTTGAAGGTTGAAACGGCAGGCTTCCTGCCTTTCCTAGACGTCCTCCTAAGCATAAGAGCTGGCGGCAGCATTCGAGGAAACGTCTATCGAAGGGACACCTGGTATGGGCATTATACGAACTTCCACAGTTTCGTACTCCTTCAGCATAAACATAATAAAGTTTGTTGTTTAGCTCAAAGAGCTAAAAAAATCTGTTCGGCTAAGAGCGTCCATAAAGAACTTAAAAAATATCAGGACTTGCTTCGCGAAACCGGGTATCCTGATAGATTTATTGCAAAGAACTTTACCGAACAACCGGCAAAACCAATCTACCCGACGGCGGAAAAGAAGACTCTATTTCTCAAAGTCCCTATTCAAGTGGACGTGGGGAGTAAACTCCTGGGAAGGCGCCTTGGCCAAGCTGTTTCACGGACTTTCCCGGCAGCAAGTGTTCAAGTACTGTTCTCGAGTAACCCCGTCTTACGATGGAATGTTAGGATAGGCTGCCTTCTCAGACCACCTCCATTTGTACTTACTCCTTTGCTTGCTCCTGTGGATCAAGTTACATTGGTCGTACAAGTCGGCGCCTATCCACAAGAATACAAGAACACCTGCCAGCATAGATGAGAAAGGGTGAAATTAAGATCATAAACGGTTCCATCCCCGCACGCATGGTTGATTCTTGGCATCGTGTGGATCCCAACGAAGCCTTCCGTGCGATTTACATGGCCTCATCTAACTAGCCTAAGCGACTGGGTCAGTGCCTATTAGCAACAGCAGAAGCGTCTGCAATCAGGCTACAGAGGACACTCCTGTGAGCACAGAAGAAACTCCCTGCACGCTATGCGTCAAACCTGGGCAAGGATCTATTAACTGTGTGCGTATCTCAGCACCCCTGTTCCCCTTCCTTGAAATATCATTTTCTACTTGGCATACAGTGGGACCCTAAAGACGTCACTTTATTCTAAAACTGATGACGAGGTTTACTGCCAGATCTACATTGAAGCTACAGCATCACTCCTTGGTCACTCTCGTAATGAACGTTTCCATGGAAATCCCAAAAAGAGCAGGTTTTTATCGACTATAGATTTCCTCAGTCCTGTTATCCAATATGTTGATGATATTTTCGCTGTAGCGGATGAAAAGCATGACCTGGATAATCTTCTCGTGTGGGTGCATCAACTTCATCCAACGTTAAATTCCAATCCCATAAAAGGTTGATTAAAGCGTTTTCGTTTACTGCTTCCTACTAAATAGAACGCATGCTGGAAAATTCGTATGTGTACGCACGAAGACAACACGGACAGGGCAGTGCAAAACGTTTATCAGTGTACATTGCTAAAAAAAGGGAGGGCGTTTCTTTCACCACCCAGCCAACTGAACCGGTGCATATGTTTTGGAGATGACACAAAAAATGCACACCTGACTGTCCGACTGCCGTGACCGACGATGCCGTGAGCCGGGCACGGTGACCTGTGCGTGAATTAGTTTATAATGGTAGTAGACTTACAAAGCATCTGCCGCCCTCTCTTCTTCTAACCCACTCGGGCCCGGTGTCGAGGCATAGTGAAGAAGATCGGAGGTGGATGACGGCGCAAGCGGATGGCACAGCGAATGAATCTGCACCTAGTCGAACCACCACGTCGCAGAGGCCACATTTTGAAGGAGGCATTGCAACCTGGCTCTCAGACCACTAGTTGGCCACTCCACTCATGCACATATATTGGGCCGATTGCGAGGTCCGAATTATCTGTCTGTGGACATCCCTCCAAGCCAGGTCCGAAAGAGTAGGATGACACAAGTCACTGGGCAACCATGGACACGCCTGTATACAAAGAGGGGACGCAAGCGCATCTATCGGCAGGGAATCAGGTGCTCGAGAACTACCAGCGTACACTATGCTGCGAGAGCCATTATTTGCTGAATGTGGCATAGCATACGCACAGAATCTTTAAGGCCCACAAGGGTGGGGCATAGCCATGTATTTAGCCTAGGCCGTCACCCTTTAATGGCTGGGTAACCAAAGAAGGACCAACGAAATAGAACATTCCGACAGCTGAAGCCAACGGATCTATTTCTTAAACTGCCCTTTCAAAGGGTCTTGGCCAGTGGGCTCATGTAAGTCGTATGTACCCCGCTGTTGCACACGCACGTACCCAGAATTTAAGATGGAACTTATTACCCATTCACTCACCTTCGTCTTAGAGGGTTAGGCTAGGCCGCCTGCTTAAACCGCTTCACCGTGTATATACAACGTTCCCCCTCACTATGTTGGCTAACTCAATGACGTCTGTCTAGGCGGAGGCGTGAGCTGCATCCTATTTTTAGTTCAACTGAGTCACAGCAAACTCCACCTCAAGTGCAACTGCAGCTCTCCTGATTGATATCGGTGACTGAGCAGACGTCAACTGTGCCTTCTCTAGTCATCAACAAGAAGCCGACGATTGGCCTCAAATCCCTAATCCTAAGGATTTCTGCCACTTCAGACTCTGCAGACATACCTCTAGGCGACTCTGTTCTATGCATGCAAAAGGCATCCATTCACACCCTCTAGCTAGCCTGGTCCCTAAAAGCCCTATGCGTTCTTATCAGCATCTTACCGCGTCGTGCTGAGGTGAGAAACGCAACCGCACCCTCCATATAACTCCTGGCCTCATAACCAGCTCATTATTCTCTCGCATTTTGCATGTTTTGGCAACCACCAACTGTTATATGATTCCCCATACTGACAGCACAAACACTAGCCAAAGCCTAGACATGTGTTTCGCTGATATTCTGTCGTTGCACGGTACGCCTGTCAGAGGGGTCGTTTCATCAGTGGGCACCTAGTGTTCTCCAAGGGCCTTCTTGTATATATGGATTTGGGAAATTTTAACAGTTTAATCTTCCCAGAAATTGAGGCGCTGACTGGGAGTAAATCTGTGGGAGTGAATTTGTATAGGCTCAGTAATATGCAACACGTCAATGCTATGGATTGACTGCTAACAGATTAGGTATATTACGCGGTTACCCCGTTAAGGATACTGGGCCTTGGCTAGAATATTCATATCAATCATCGGACTGACCCTGGAAGCTTCATTCTGGAGGATTTATCGCAAGTTAGAGCACAAATGTCTGAGATAAAATAGCTAAAACCCCCGATCCCTCTACTCATTACACTTGCATTGGGTTTCTCACCTTTCACTTCCATAGAATGACGTATGTTGTTGAGGTTGTATGTGTGTTTGCGTAATCTCCCCAAAACCTGAGAAAATTGCAAGAGCTGTGAATTGTCCCAATGCTTTCTTTCTGAGCATAACTTGTCCATTCTGCACACTGCGGCTTATTTAATTTTGGCATTCCACAAAAGTTCTTTAAATGGCAACACCTAGATTATGAAAACCAAAATATTCTAGAAACATCATACACATGCATAACGGGCGACGACAGCCCAGGGTGACTTAGACCGAAAGAGTCACTTGCTGTCCAGAGTCACCGTGTCCTTCAAAGGCAAGGCTTAGATAATCTGGTAGTGTTAATATGCTAGATCATCAAAGATATATGTTGGACATCTTCTACCTTTCTCCGTGTACTTGCATTTATGATTAACGTTTGCCTCACAAAACGAAGCGGTCAAATTACCCAGCAAAACAGCTCCATATCTCTACCTTACTTAAGCCTTAACCGATTTTACGTCTTGTAGTAAGACATGGAAATTGTCACTTAATGGCTAAAATGATGTTTGAGTAAAACTGATTTCTGACAGACCCATGCATGTTTCTATTTTTTCGAAAAAGTTTCTCCTTTTACTCTTGTTTATTTCTATTTGTGTAAAAAGATTTGTATAGTTAAGTGATCGGGTTACGACATAAAATATCGTCAGATCGCGAGCCACGCTAACCTGTTGGCCGACGACGACTGCTAGGCCTGCTCAGTATTTTTTATCTGACGACATTCCCTTTGAATTACAGTAGATGTGCTAATTCAGGAAATGTTCACCGAAAATCTAAAGTGCGCTTTCGAATCGAAAAGATAACCGAAGTAGGGTTGTAATACCAATCACCGTGCAGCATCTTCCCATAATAGTTCAGTTATTTCAGGATGCCAACGTTTGAATGAACTTTTTCCTGTCGCATGCGAAAACTGCACTCTGTAAACGATGGTTACTTAAGAAACGTAAATCTTTTTATTGGATTTCGATGCCTTTAAAGATGCAAATATAGCTCTCAAAAAACAGGCATAAAATATCGTTTATTTCACCCGTTTAATAGATAGTTACTTCTGCGTTAAATTTTTGTATTTAAGGAAAGGTATAATTCGATTTTAAAAGGTTTCTAATTATAAGTATTTTAAGATCGTAAAATTTTCTTCAATACAACATCTCGTCTCTGAATTTACTAACGTTTCTTGTAAAGTTTGCAGTATGGCTTCAATTCACTGCCAAATTTTATAAATCTCATATGGTCTCCTCTTTATGTGGACGATAAATTTATAGTTTTCCTTACACCGGAAATATACAGGTTAGAGTTTGAAAACCTTGAATGCGAGTGTAACGGCAGGTCGGGTTCAAAATTATTCGGCAACTAAAAAATTTTTTAAGACTGCATTTTACCCTCTCTTCAAATATAAAATTTCACGCAGAAGTAACTGTCTATTAAACGGGTGGAGGAAACAATATTTTATGCCTGTTTTCTGGGAGATATATTTGCATCTTTAGGGGCATCGAAAGTAATTAAAAAGCATTCACTTTTCTTAAGAAGTCATCGTTTACAGAGTGCAGTTTTCGCATGCGACCGGATGGAAGTTCATTCAAAAGTTAGCATACTGAAATAACTGGACTATTATGGGAAGATGCTGTACGGTGATTAGTATTACAACCCTACTTCAGTTATCTTTTCGATTAGAAAACGCACTTCAGAATTTCGGTAAACACTTCATGAATTAGCACACCTACTGCATATGCATACATATATTCGCCGATTCGCCCTTCACAAAATATAAATTGACGTTGAATAACGTCTCAGGGAAAACAAATTTTCTTCTGTAAATTGTCGACGCCGATTGCCCTAAATAGTTGCTGGACGAAGAGCACATATGTAAATCATGTTGGCTTTCAATGCGTCTAAAAATAAATGCTCATTTAGCGTTTGCACCCATGAGAAAATTACGCCAATGAGAGTTCGCTGGATGATATAACCCCGGTTAGATTGATTGCCATCGAGTCAATTCCCCCACGTTATCTCTGCACACGACGTCTGCATTAATATGCGAACTGATATATGGTTCATCGGAGTGTATGAATCCCAGAAATATTTGATTTTTCCAGGATGAGTGGATGTCAACTGGGTGAGTTTGCTCCTGGTTAACGGTGCATTTGGTCATTGAGGTTAAGTGGTTTCGTTTCCTTGCTACGAATTACTTTTCATGTATACGTACGGACACCTTTCTAGTCTCATCACATGTTATACACCACGTGGCATCTTGCAAACCATCTTGTTGTAATCGACACTGTAAAATCCATCCTTAGGTTTTACATGCTGGGCACGTAAGATATTCGCCGATCTGGTAAAATCCCACTAGTCTTCCAACAAGTTGAGATCTATTTTTGACTAATTCAGGGTTACGCCAAGGTTTAAACCTAGTTGTCAGATTAAAACTTCTCATTTCTTCTCGTCTACCTCGACAAGTAAAATATCGTAGCGTCCATCTTGATAAAAAACTTAAATGGAAAACTTGATCGGACTCAAAAATTTACACTGTTGAGACATTTTGATTTTCTTTTACGCAGTAGGCTGTTAACAGTATCTGTTTTGTATTTGTTAGGGTGGTTCTTCGCATAGCAAAAAGTAACTTTCTTATGACCGAGCTGGCGTTTGAAGATGTTTTTTAGTTTTTTTTCAACTGTATATGCAAAATCATGGAAGTTTATACCAAGTAAATTCCCGAATGCAACATTATTGCTTTGAGAGATTAGTTCATAATAGTATGGTGCTTTTCCACTTGATACTTTTTCAAAACCTCAGACATGTCATTTACATAATGCAATCACAGTTTGGGGACGGCAGTAGTCCCCAAGCAAGCCTGATATATACGAATTCCGAATTACCTCCTCAGGTACTATTATTCACAGCCGAACTAAAAGTTACCGTAGATCTGTAAGTTCAAGAATAGCAGCTGCAAAACCAGACGTGACGTAGGAATAGACAAGTCTTCTGTCCATTCGTTCTCTAAGTTGGCTGGTTTTGACCCGAACGGGGAGATCAGACAATAACAGGAGCTTATCTGCCCCAACTCTGATTCCTTTTAGTTTGCTCAAATCCAATAAAAACGGTTGATTAAAGAACCACAATCCGTTGTAAGTAACAGATTGTAGTAGAATATCTACTTGTAATTTCGTATTTTTGTATACCAATTAATGCTTTTTTTGTTTATATTCTGAGCTTAATAGAATCCACAGATCTTTGTTATGGCTAGTCTAATTTGCTTTAGGGATTTATTAATAGCTCCTACCAATTGTTTCCTATTTTTAAAAAGCCGACTGATGAAATCTGTGTTTTGATGCCGTCCTCAGACATAGGTCCATATGTTTTAACAGAGACAATTTGGAATCTGCGTCGTCCGTTCTGCCCAAAAATTTGCCTTGGCACTTTCCTTCTGCGGAGAAAAAGGATATGTTTTTTTCCATTTTCATGGACTTTATTACGTGTTCTTTCTTCAACGATTACACGCGAGACTGACATTCGTCTTTGAATACTTGTACGGTAGTACTTGTAATGGCCAAATGTCCGTCCTATTGCTGTACCTGGTGATTCAAGCTCGGGCATGGTGATAACGTTTTGACGTCCTCCAAGAACTCGTCTGAGTTATACAAGTTGCCTCAATAATTTCTGATTTTTTAATTATAATAAATTTCCAATTTCAGTTTAATCAATTGAACATTCAAACATTGTATATCGAGTGTGGAAACATTCGTGAAGTGCGACCTCCAAAAACTAGTGAATTGTATTTTGAATTAATTCCATGTCCAATAACTGTCCACAAAATCCTTAATATATTACTCGTTCTTACGTCTCCAGAATCAGAAGTAGGCCAATGATATTCCATGTGTTGAGAGATCTTGTTTTGCATGTTCGCTGAAAGCACTTAGGATGTACAGTATAACATCGAGAAAGAACCAAGAAATTCCGCTTAAAGTCGTTTCCACATTGACCGGAGACCGATATGAGCGGTTTGGGCTTCTTGCAGTGGATGTTAGATCTGAGATATCGTTATACCAAGATGATCAAATGCCCACATGGCCAAAGCCACTACGCAGCTGTTAGGCACATTTAGAAAAAACAAATAACTACCAGAAATTCAAATTATTTTTTGTCCTTACCTTCGCCAGCTCTAATAACAGCAGCCTTTGCGGCTGTATGAAGGCGCCAGCGTATGTCACAAAACCCCGAAACACTTAGTAGCTTAGTAGAAACAACGACTGGGGCCAGGCATATTAAGAGCCCTGAAAAATACCATAAAAGAGTCCATACTTGGAAAGCAAAAAGTGGGGATTTTGGACGATGCCCCTTTTTAAGGAGTTAAAAACATTTTCACTTTCTATAGTTTGTTTGACAGAAATTAGTGAAAAATTTTAGTGAATTTATAAACGGCTATAGGTCACTATATAAGTACGTTTTGAACTACGGGCATCCCAAAAATTTTAATAAGAAAGTGATTAATCCTTAAGCAGCAAAGTGACGTTTATTGTGTAAATTGTCTTGACTGATTTCACAACTTGTCTTCTGACGCGTGGATCCTGAGCAAAAACAGGGAATTATTTAACTGTGCCTAACGGGCAATTTTATGGTTTCCGAAGGCTGCGTCGGGTTACATCTGTCGTTTTGCGCCATGCCGGTGTGATCAATTGCACTAGTTTTCATTTTCCCTTAAGAATTTGCTATGTAAATATTGAATTCATTTGCTTACCGATGTTTATCTCATCCGATTGTATTGCTTCCGAGAATTCGTATCTCTTTTTTGGGTAGGCGTCAATGTGCCCTACCACGCAAGTCTGTGTCTAGTGTTCAGCATTTGCGTGCTCACCTGGGATAAATGACCTCCTCGCCTCACCGTTAACTGACGCTCATGTGTACGGCTGAAGATAAATTACCCAATTTGACCACTTTAGACGACAGCACAAATGGGACTTGATATTTCGCAGACAACCCCATTCTTATTAAAGCAGTCAATCCCGTCCTTTGGATGTATAAGCTGCGTGTAAGGTAATTGTGGGTAGGTGTGCTACTTCTAATATCGTTCAGTTATCTTTCGACGAGCTTAGATACGTTTTTCATGTATGGGAGAGTTCGCAGGGTTGACCGTTTTAAGTAACTCGGCGGTGGTAACGCTGCAAACAAATCCGCAGCTATTCGACGGATACAGCTTATGCACCCTAACAACAGTGTTGTTTATGCCAATAGATGAGAGGTTGTCTGGAACAACTCATGCCCCAGTTTTGAAGCCGTCTACCGTTGTCAAATTGGGAAATCTATCTCCAACTATTAAGGAGTGAAAAGTTAAAACCATTTATCCTAACTGGGTACCAGCCCTGAATGGTAAACACGTATATGCCGCGAAACCGTTCACGATCGAGTTACGGGACTTGTTCTACCTGATGTACATTGGGAATCCACCTAGGACCCTGCAGATAGTCGCACAGCTGCTAGTAATATACAAAAGGAAATTACCGCATAATCACTGGTTGTTGTGCGACTGCTTGCGGGGGTCAGTCTTCTGCGCCTGGGTGGAATGAGGTAAACATGTTTCGTAACCGGACTCTTAAAAGATAGTGAATCACCTTCCGTCATCTTAACAAACCTCATTCCTGGGAGAAATAGGGCAGCTCATGTGCGAAAGTGTCTTGCTTAACTCCTAGGATGGACGCCTCTTCAATACTTTGACTCATTATACATTAAAACGAAACCCCTCGAAACATTATTTCATTATGTGGTCATCTGAAATTTCAAGAACGGTATATAAAAATCAATTTTGTTTTTAGAGGATTGAATATATAATCCGGTGGGAGCAACGAGAACTACACTGACCTACGGACACAGTGGTGACTAGCGCGTGAATTTAATTTTAATGAGACTGAATTGTGCAATCTGCTTCGGCGCCCTAGTCTACCGAAATTATTTATGCAGGACTGTCCGTATTCTGGTTAATAGGTTTACAATTAACGCAAAAGGCACCTATAACCGTCTTAGTATGGTGGACACCATTTGTTTTGATACTCCCCAAAATTTTACTTGTTGCTGAACAAGACTTAGGGAGCGGGTCATCTGTTTGAAATTTAAAAATATCAGTAATCTTTTTAAAACTTTAATACGGTCTTTTTTACAGTCTTTATTCAGAACCTGCGTGAAGTAGGTTTAGATTTAAATTCGTGGAGTGTCTGAAATCCTAAACCGGCTACTAACGTCGCGCATATGTAATACTTATGTTGAGTCTTAAAAGTCGGTTACATACGTGACTGCATCCTGAATGGAGGAGCGGTCGTTATGTTGGAAAAACAAGTAAATTGCAGAACGGGCGTATCTGGTTTTGCTATTCAGTTGCCAAAATATGATTTATTTAACCTAAGCGCTTCCGATAATCGCCCGGGTTTAAAACTAATATTTGTTTCCAACTAAATTTTGACTGACAATGTAAGAACGCGTTACCACGAAAGGAATATTTCTGCGGTTAATTTAACTATCCTACGTTATGCATTAAGTGACATGTTTGTTCTTACAAACACAATTATGTTTACTTATTCTTAGGTCAGTGCAACTTAATGCTCCATTATTCATGCTCACATCCTGAGGCTTAGATGTGTAGTTTTAAAATTACATTTCGACAGATCTACTGGTTGTACCGGATAAATTGGTATTTAAGCCGTATAATGTGTCGCATTTTGGCCTAGGGAGAACGAATGGTGCAACCGCCCACGTCGGACGAAATATGGTTAGTTTTTTGTGGTGTAGTACAATATATGATGTTTTCATGTTCGCTGTTTCTCAGTTGACCTTCAAGCATCAGCTAATTCATATTCTGGGGTGGCCGTTCTCCTTTATGTAAATTTTGAGCTGGCTGGTTTCCCTGAATTTAGCTTATGGTTGCGCGCTGTGTTTTTTCGAATCCTGTCCACAGCCTTAAAAAAAATCCACCTTGCTGCTCTGTGGAGGACTTTTTACAATGACAATCGCTGCCCCCGATCGTATTTTCAACCGGCTTGACGCTGACGTGTAATGACTAGAGGCGGGAGAGGGTGAAGTCGACCCAATCGTGTTTCATTCACTGCAAAAATTTAATACATTTTCAGCTACCTCGGCGCACATAAAACCACACTCTGGCTAACCGCCTAACGACGGAAAAACTCGGTCCTCTGGACTGTGAATCAAGTCTAAACGATTTTTTCGTAATGTGACCAATAAGAAGCCTTGCACTGACCAGCAATCCCGTCGCGTAATATCTGTTTCCTATGAGCTGATGAAACCGTACACCGGGGATGGATTCGAATGTCAAATCAGTCACTATGCCCAATTCTTATCACCGGTTGTCTTGGGCGCGTCTTGCCACGAGAATACCTGTTGGGAGAACAGGATAACTGTGACACTACAAAGTGTCCAGTACTATAATTTAATTCACATTCGAAATTCCAATGCTCCCTGGAGTGGCGGAGGTCCTTGTTCAGTCCGAAGGACAAACTGGTCCACGTGGGGTGTTTGTGCCGTTTCGGAATGCTTTATGTCTCCACCTGTTTGTTACCGGGAATTTAGTCGGTGTAGTCAGTTTTTTCATCCAAACTTGCATATGAAGTTGAATGATAGGAAAACGAGACTTTAAGCTCGCTCCTTTTAAGAACGGCGAAAAGCGCCATCCACGCAGGCACTCTATCTATTGGTGATGTTGATCGGAAGGCCATAATCGCGATTCTTTTGTAAAAACTTAAAAACGGATAATGTAACGATGCATTGTTTGTTTGACTATATATCTGTCTAGTTAAATTGCAAATTATCCGTTGAAGAAAACTGAATGATTTTCTTTGGGCGTCCATTTTAAATTTGCTTATATCCATGATATGCCGGTGATTAGACAGATTGTTCATGTTTATTCGGGCGAGTTTTTGCCGCAGAAATAAGATCTAACCTAAAAAGACACGGAGATGTCATTCAGCAACACGTAGTACTATCATGGATTTGAGGTCCAGATGTTCGCCGTTTTATTTGGCCTAGTTGCGACTCAAACTATTGAAGTTAAAGAAGAATTTGAATCTTTAAGCCTTTTATATTACATTACGTAAGTTTATATTACGCATATTCTAAAGTTTAGCATCGGAGACTAACTGCAAAAAACAATTTTGAATACTAGGGTTAGGCGGGCAATTCAACAGAATGTAGCTATTAAGATGATTTCGAGTGATTTACGCTGGGCACGTGGGCAGTCGTAATTAACTACTCGCAACCCTACCCAGCAGCTAAGGGAAGTTTAATTCGGGTCAGCCCTTTATTTTCAGTGTCCAACAGATTTTTACATGGAAATGACGTGGTAGTGATTTGCTTAATGTTTTTTTATAAATCTTACTTTCCTAATTCAGGCGAAACAAAGTTACTCAGTAATGGAGGTGATAGTCTTAAAAAACTGCGTTTACATTATCCTGATTTTATTAGCCACGAAACCACATATCTTAGTTCTCGCAAAAACGATACTTTTACAGGTGTGTAAGTCTGAACGTTCTACGTTATTGCGGACAGTAGACTTTGGATTTACATGACTGGAAGAATTACTTCACTCTAATAAGCATTACATTTAAACCTCTTTGGGGTCAGAAATTTCCATATAGATTTTTAAAAGGCTAGTGCAGAGCTGCGCAGTTTTGCATCGCGTATTAACCTACTGCTGACCGCCTGTGGGTAAATGGGAATTCGGCGGTTATTTTGCTGAGGCTGACTTGTTCCAGCTCAGAAATTCATGCCAACTTTCAAACCAGACCGGGGAATGTTTGCGTCAAAAAAATTACGTCAAGTTCAAGAACTACTTTCTTAGGAAACAAAAAGTACAATAAAAGTAAATCCGGCTAGCTTCTCAGATCGATAAGGCTGCAGCTTGTTTTTCTGTGTTTAATCGGACGGTCTAGGCTTTATTTCGCTTTGCGGACAGCTTTTAGAACTGGCAAAATTGGTAACTGTTGTCGTTTTATTAGGTGTTTTCTTAGTTACGTGGCTTGCCAGAAATAAAAGCAAATTTAGGTCTAAAATAAACGTTTGCTTGCCCTATGAGTCACTGACGTGAGGAGCGTGGATTTGTGAAGGAATGCACTCTCCAGCATAAAGTGTCCTCATTTTCTTAAAGTTATGGGCAGTGCCCATTCTGGCGGGACGTAGAGAGTCAGCTGTGCTGTTGTCTTGCCTGCGCAGGGCACATAACAATGCTGGACAAAGACTCATTGCTTATTCATGCTGCTCCGTCGGCACATGCAATTACATTGAGGATGTAAGTCATAAAATAGCCTTCACTATGATTTGACTGATTGCCAATTCACTTTGAACATTGTTTTACTGTTTTGCGACAAATGGCAAAACTGACCAAAAGACACCAATTCCGGTTATTAAAACTCCAGCCAAATTTTTTTCCCATTATTTACAATCCGTATGTCAAAATATAGAGGTCTACCAATCCTGCCGTAAGTCAAGATTAACGAACTTTTGAAGACAGATTAAATTTGGTGATACTTTAAATTGCGCCACTACTCCCCAAATGCATCCTGTAATTGCATAATACAAAAGATCATAATAGAAACTGGCCTTCGTCCACCTGGTTAGAACTTCACTGTCAGGTCTAAAGTAAGCTGCCTGAATCCACTACTATTTTTCAGCTATAGGATTCATTGCCAGAAGGCATAATCCACTGATGTTGGCTTGAGTCTCTAAATAATCAGGTTTCGTTTAAGTTAAGTACTGAAGACTTTAAGATTAAAGTACTGGCTGCTATCCAAATTTTTTCGTCTTATGAATTTGACTTTGTTTTTCTGGTGGTCAGCATGCAGTTTTTCGTAGAATATTTTCGAATGTACCATGTTCACTAATAACACATTATAAACGAATATAAAAAGAATACTCTGTTAGAAAAACTCATTAACCTTTTCGTAAGCTTTGAATCGGAAGCCCGAACCCAGACAGCAGCATGGCATGCTGATAAAGAGACATTGTTCCAGAAAATCGTAGGATAGGGTCAGAAGACGGTCACTCAGGGGCAATACAGTCATAAACATTCAAGAACACGCCCAGTCAGATCTTTATCTCTTGTCAAAGTTTTGAAATCATTTTTCACACATACCTTATAAGTAGTTTAAACAACTGATACCTATGACGCTCAAAAAATTAATACGACACTGTTGCAGCTTCCTCAATCGAAGCTAAAAAGCCATGAATTAATGTTAATGTACATTAAAAGTAACAATCTTATGAGACTTCAACAGAATGAATCAAGTAGACCATCGTACGCGTGATTCCTATCCACTACAGTCAAGTGAGGTAGCACAATACCTCACTAATCAGACAGGACGCTGTGGCGTGCTGGAACCCACAATGGTCACCCTGCGTGATACACAGGTGTGTGCAATTCGCCCACAGTCGGCAGTGGTTAAAGAACCTTCTGATCAGATGGAACGCGTGATGTGCACACCCGCTAATGATAACGACAGAGAATAAACTGTTCCCTGAAGATGGGTGGCTGATACCGCTATTTATAACGTCGAACACTGATATACCAATGCACATGCTTAATTTCATGGAGGTAAAAATAGATTAGGAGACATAACCTGTGGCGTATGAAACAGTACTTTTCGGTCATTCATATCGTGGTATTGCTCTGCGTGTATCATTTTAAGATCACCTTCGCTTATTGTGCTCTCATTTGTGACATGGAAATTTCTGCACAATTTATTTATTAGTATGCTTTTAAAGTTATAAAGGCCAGTTCGTTTTAGAGTATTTAGGGATCGAAGAAGTAGCTTGCAGCTGGTAATGGCATACATTCCTTAAATACCTATTCTTCCACAAGATTTATTGGTAGATTGATGCCTTACCTTTTTTGGTATCTCTTAGCACGTAAGTTGATAAATCATCGTTTGCCTCTAAGTGTATCCACGATCTACTTTTTGGATCTTGACTAGTAGATTATGTCATCTCAGCTCCCTAGATTCGACGACTTGGTATCACCTTAGTGTTCATTGATGTGTATATGAGACATGAGTTAAATTAGAGAGTAATACTTAGTTTTAGCAATCGCCTAACTGGAAGTGAAAAAATAAAGACGAACTGCAATAAAATCAAGTCATCATAATTAAGATAGAAAGAGAAAATCGAAGCCCATTGGAGGTTTATCGGCAGCAAAACTAAGTAAATGGAAACATCTATCACTAATAATATTTGCGCATACCAACGGTCGGGATTTCAGAGTAGATTTCTCCACAAACAGCTCTAAATCAACAGTTCCTTAGCGGATACAGATATCGGAACCATTCATGTGTTTATAACGGATGTTTTCGTAGAATTATATTATTCGCCTGTAAAAAGTGACACTTAGGACTTTTTTTGCTGAAATACTTCTGTAGGCCAAACATTTCGCTATAGTTAGTTATGACGACCATACTAATTTACTTAGTCTTAACTTCACGGAGTATTCGTATTCTCATATCAATCACAATGAATATATTACAGAAAAGTCCTTCGTATGACTGATAAGTTCGAAATGCGCTCCAATCCGTTCGGTGAAAATAGGCACTTAAGCATGATAGTTCTTACACTTAAACTGCTCCACCTTCTAGTGAACTTAACCTGTTGAGCGAGAACTATTGTACAACACTTAATAAAGGGTTGTACCACGGTCGATTGATTGCTGACTTCTACAAAGGAATTTAATTTGCATTTTTAAACATTCCGGTGAATGACTTCACCGTACTACAGTTCGAAATTAAAATAAATATGCAATTCACCAAGGCTGCGCGTGGGCGAGTTTGGCGGCAGTAACACAAGATTCAAATTTTCAGCATGCGAACTAAGTTCTCGTAATTCAAAAATCTAATTTGGGTGCCAGCGATGGAACATAAAAGCAGTGCCCATGGTGTCTCGTGGACGCGGTTCATGGTTATGGATTTGGGTACAATTTCACAGCTTCAGAAAATGGTTTGACAGTCACCTTTAAGTTTTTGTAAAGACCTTACTGGATTCGAACTTCAAGATTCCAATTGATTTCTTATTTGTCACGAGTTGGAGCGCACCCAGACGGAGAGAGAGATTTGCGAGGCAGTGTCGCCAGTAATCTACAAATGGTCTAAATCTACTAGGTCCGTGTGAAGTTAAATCTTCGTTTTCTTGAACAATTATCAGTGGAAAACCGCGTTTGCTCACCACGAATCACCACTGACAATAAAGAAATTTCCATTCTGATTTTAGGAGGGCAGTTATTTCGACTTACACAACTTTAGACAGAATATGCTTATCAGTTGAAGACTTCCTCAGACAGGCTCATCAAGCGAGTTTAACAACAGCTCTGCGTACTCGTCGCTCACGTTTACTGCTGGATGCATATCACTTATGATGAGGAATCATAAACATAGGAGATAGGAAAGATAACACCGGACATGGAGGGTTGCGTCAAGCTTGATCCCTGGGGGGAAGGGGGGAAATGACAGCAAGCTCACTCCCGTACTACAGCGGCAACATTATCCTTCTGAAATCTTCCCAAAAACTGAAAAATTTAGGAACCGCGTACCATTTAATCACAGTTTTATGGCACAGAATCGAGCAGTTGACGAATCGACCTTCAATTGCAAAGAAGAGTCTCAATCGAGGGATGAACATATTCCAAATCCTGACAGGTTCTGGTCGGGAATGAGCAGTGAATTGAAAGTCAGTTCTGTGGCAATCGCAACTGGTTTCTGCTGCCATGTAGTATGGCCGTCACCATACTACTTAACTACCGTGTTGTTCGTGCGCGCAACACATGAATACTACTGAGGGATATGACTGGAACTTATATACAAGTTATCTGGATTGAAGAATGCAAGAGGGTCTTCTTTCGGTTCTACTTCATATACTTGCTTTTATTTACTTTGCTCATTCTTCCTATTGATTGTTTCGTTCTCATCATTGTTGTCTTCCTCGCCATTTTTTTCACCGTTCGTTGCCTCCTGCGTATTACTTCTGTTTTTATTTGTAGTTTGTTTTGTATTGCATTTCTGTAGCTACAAAAAATCTACAGACATCCATGCAACTTTATGCACCGTTTTGAACCAACATTTCCGGTCATGTAAACTGTTGGACTTTACTCACGTTATTTTTACTGTTTTAAGCGATCTCTTCATGGGGTTCTAGTAGAATGATTAACAGAGATGGTTTTCCGGAGGCCTACACTGTTCTCAAGGTTGATTGTGACCAAATAACAACAAAGAATCGCTCGGTCGTCATGTCTTCATTTAAGTCTCTATATTTTTCATCACAATTTACTCTTCTCTGAGTTTTCAATACTTTCCCCAAGGCCATCCATTGGAATGTCAGCCCTAAGAAGCTTTAAGTCATTTGTACCCTTTTGGAAAAATTCTTGATGACTTATTTCCACCCGGGCTCCTGAATTTGGGAGTAAGAAATATAGCAGTTAATCGTTCAAACAAGATTAGATAACAAGGTTTTCAAAAATGGGCGGCACTTAGAACATCTGTCTTGCCGCCTCACCCAGGAATCTTCTGACGGCTGAGCAACTACTTTGTCCAGATGAGCCTCCCATAATGTCACATACCTAAACTGGCTAAAACGCAGACCCCTGACTTAAATCTATAGCATTTCTGTCAGGAGTAGCGATAACCCGGGGGAACAAAACGGGCCTAGAGAAATTCTTCCTAAGGTCCCATCTCAGTTACCGAAAATTGCCTATGCGTTTCCAAGGGAAAATACTACGTAGAAAAATGTACGGGAGGGAGCATTATTCAGATATAAATCTCGGCTATTTGTGTACTGGCTCTTTAATTAGAACCTTTCTATAAACTTGTGCAGATAATTCTCCACCGAAATCAACTCTTGAAGTACGCGTTTTGTCTCAGTGATTTTAGTTGCTTGTATTAAGGGGTACCGGGAGACTATGTCGTTTTCTGTTATCTTAACTCGACTGTTATTTATATTGTCTAGATCTGCTCTAGTTGAATCATGTGCATTTGTAAATCAGCTAGGTCTTGTTTTTTGCTCTTGATGTACATTTTGTTTTTTTAGGTTTGGCCTAAGAAAATGGGAGACGTCAAATCCAAAGGCAATCTTGTTTATTAGTGTATGCGGCATGAATTTTGCACGGGAAAAAAACGCAATGACAGTCACCAAAACAATTTGTTTTGTTTATCTGAATGTTTTCGATGTCCGTAAGGGCCAGCGCTGGTTCGAGAAATCCCGATCGGGCGATTTCGACCTCTCTAATGCCCATCGTCGGGGGAGACCGGTGCAGCTGAATAATGACCTTTACGCGCAACCATTGGGGTAGATACTCTTCAGATCACGAAGAATTATCAGAAAAACCATGGCGTTCTGCACTCTGTAAAGTTCGCA
Source organism: Spirometra erinaceieuropaei (assembly GCA_902702965.1). Taxonomy (NCBI): domain Eukaryota; kingdom Metazoa; phylum Platyhelminthes; class Cestoda; order Diphyllobothriidea; family Diphyllobothriidae; genus Spirometra; species Spirometra erinaceieuropaei. The sequence goes on from CACRXP010000004.1 coordinate 4,057,820, forward strand.
AAGCAGCCATAAGACGGGATCATCGAGTTACCACTGAATATGTGAAATATATTATTTACGGCAACAACAAGCGTAACGTCCAGCGACTTTCCTCAGTTCGGACACCTGAACCTACGGTAAAATTATGTCCATGCCCCAAGATAGTCTTGTTATGCATTTGGTAGAGTATGGTAAGCATACTCCGCTTTAAGCTACTGTAACAAGGTCGGACCGTAACAGCAGACTTCCATTGTCAGCAATGTGAATGTGTGTGCCATGCTCATTTCGTTAGACATCCAGCACTGTTCGATAGAAGAGGTGTCATTCTACTGTATGACAACGCGAGACCGCATTCGACCCGACAGACTTAGAACAACATCCGGGATTAGGGGTGGGAACACTGGCCCCATCCATCCTATTCCCCTGTTTATGCGCCAATTGCCTATCAATGGCACTTCCTGGGCGGAAAATCGGTTCGAAATATCGACGATGCCAAAGCTGGGCTTTCGGGATTCTTTGTATCAAGACAAACTTCCTTGTATAAAGAGGGCATTTGAAATTTGGTGCCAAGGTGAGTAGCAGTTATTAATAACGATTGTGATTGTATAACTAATTAAAAAATAAAACGTTTAACGTTAAACGCTTGACATTTATTTAGAAAACAACATTGCCTTTCGGCAGCCCTAACATGTATTCGATTGTACTGTAATGAGAAAATGCACAAAGAATCACTTCTTATGCTCCTTTTATAGGCCAGTTCCCCTTTAGAAAATGTTATGTTTGGCGGAAAGGCATAATTCAACACCAAGCTCTGCTGAAACCTGCATATTTCAGGAGGCAACACAGCTTTTCATTTGTCAGTGATGTTCTTGGACTATGTTTATGTATTTTCTTTGTGGCAAACTCTTTTATCTCTAGTCTTATAATTTCATACACTCTCGGGTTATTACGATGTACATATGCGGATCTTTTTGTATGTTTTGATTATAACTACAGTGCGCCTGAATATGGCGGCCTGCTAATAAGCGAGCGTCGCAAACTTCGCGGAATTATAACGTCTAGGAAGAAAGTTACTCAATCCTAATAAATAATGACCCTAAAGAAAGGGACGTTTTTCATAAAATTAGTGCGAGGAATATACACTTGGTCTCCATTTCTATAAAACATGAACAAATTCGTATAAAATCGGGTGAAAAATGCAACTATTTAAGCAGTCAAGCTTTCCTCAGCGACATTATCGCTTGAAACAGAACAAATGGTTATTTAAAAGCCAAAACCTTACTGGATGGGTGTTATCTGTGATTATGGTCATCTATATTCACCGAAGTGGCATTTTCAGTGTGTCGAAAAGCTCTGAGAAGACGCTCCTTGAACTTTGTATCTACTAATCTTTTTCAGCTTTATCTCCCTGTTCGTTTTTTATATTTAAATAACATCTGCGCCACAGGTGTTCTACGTCAGAGCGGGGTCACAGTCGCCCACATCATGCTTTTATCGGGGCCTTAACTTTTACTCGAAACGGAAGCCTTCTAGCTACGTCAGCCCCTGCGTTTAAACCTCTTTAGCAGATCGTTAATATGTTCACAAAGTCAAGTGCGCATGAGGAAGGAAAAAGAGAGAGAGGCCGAAATCGAGGTGAAATTTCTCTTCATCATAAATCGGCCCATTCTTCATCTTAGCAAGTCTGATGTGCCCTAATCTATCACAAAGAGCTCTCGGTCATCTCTTAATGGATTGCCGACTGGCAGGATAAGTCGATTCTACTCAGACCGCAATGGCCCCTTACAAATGTACTTTCGCGTATGGGAGATGACACACCCTCTAGAATGAGGCCTGTTACGCCTGGAGTATGGACGTTGTGTGTGGCACGCCTGCACAGATTGTTGAACTTTTGCCCATTTTCGGTTGCCTCGACTTTGTCTTGACTTCGAGCAGGGTGGTTGTGGACATAGGAATGAGGTAGGTTCATTGCGAATTCGTTTTATTACAAACAAATTCATTCGCAAGTCACGGCTATGTCCACCTGATGAGATAACAGTGAACTTTAGTGCCTTCGGCGGCTAAACTACTATTTGTTGAGCACGGGGGGGGGCACATGGGCTATCCAGCCAGAGGTTAGTTTTTTAGGCCTGCCGGGTCGCTCCCCAGGGCCTTGTGCACATGCTGATCGCTCAGCTCGATCGCTAACAAGACACTTTACCTGTGACACCACAAAGTTTTGCTGTGCGCAGTGGTCATATTCCGATAATCATTTCTACCAGCGGGCTGGACCAAGTGAAGGTAACCGAGGAGATTTGCCCTACGCGTCATGCTTCTCTGCGGAAAGCCTGTCTCAGCCTGTAAAGACATACGGATCGTGTTGTGGTACGCGTCGAAAGAAACTCGGTCCCTAGTAAACCACAACCTTCGCCCTGCCGTCTACACCTCTAACTACAAAGGGGCTGCGGAGATGACGATATGCAATTCCGCATATGCCCCAGACTAATTCATTTGGTGGATCCCATATGTTGCAGTAGTCCGGACGGGTAACTTTATCCAAGTGTGATCAAACTCACGGCTCCTGGTGGGGCCTCGTACCTCAGGTGGCTAGAGCGTTGGCTGTATTGAAGCCTTCCGCTTGCTGTCATGGGTCCAAATTTCACCGAGGTCGCCGAGTTTTTTTTACAGATGGATCAAAATGGATAGTTCATTCCATTTATACACCAAGCCAAAATCCGGAACCTCAGCAGAACTCGGCAACTGCTCAGAATGTCTAAGCTATCCCATTAAGGGGAATGTTGCTTACTGCATCTCAGGACAGGGTCTAGAGAAGGTGCCCCGAACAAATACAAGTAGTGACGTCCTTTGAAATCTGAAGGTAATTGCCACTCACTAGATACGCCATCCAGACACCATCAGAAGTAACAACTGTAAACCCTCCTCCCTCATTCTCTTCCGTCGACCGTGAAAGGATTCGCCTCAATTTTAGCATCGCCACAATCAGCGAGACCCACTCCCTTAAACAAGGACAACCGACCGAATTTGTTGCAGGCTGAGATAGTTGACACAAAAAAGAGCCAATAGAAGCGAGCAGACGAGTCCCAGGAAGTAGTCTTGATGAAGGAGACACGATCGCCGGGACAAGAGCTTTAATAGCCTGACGTTTTGGATTCCGAAACGTCAGGCTAAAGTTCTATAACCAACGAAAGCGGCTTCGAGTCTCAGGTCTCACAAATATGGAATCGGGCAAAGCTGGCTGACGGCGGCGAATAAGCTGGAAGTGCCATTCCGGTATCCCTCCTCTATGTCAGTAGCCAATTATCTATAAATGAACATCGGTTCGGAGTGAGTTCAACTTCTGGTGGAAAAGGATACAGAAATGCAGCTGACAGACTGTGGACAGCCGATCATCGAACAGGATTAGGTGCTGACATTAAATGAACGTCTCAACGCCGTCTGCCCTAACGTTCAATTCTCCATGATGGAGGAAGAAAACAACCAGCTGGCCTTTCTGGATGTTCTTGTCTGCCTCAAAGATTGCGGTGGCCTAAAAAACAAAGTTTTTAGGGAAGTGACAAATACGACGCAAGAACTGAACTTAGACAGCAGTCACTCGATAAGTCACAAACGTGATCAAGTAAGGGCATTATACCGGCGTGTTGAGGCACATTGTAGTGACACGGAGGGCAAGGTTACTGAATCACAATATATTCGACGAGTACTGAAGGCTGATGGATACCCGGGCTACTTTGTCAACCAGTTCATACGCAAACGACATCAAAGACTAAATCCAACCTGCCCTAAAGTTTGACGAGCCCATTTGCACGGGAAGAACGCCTAATAAGCCGTCAGTCGCCTTCTCACTCCACTTGGAGTTGTGGGTCACACAGGCCAGAAGCGTCCATCAGACGTTGGGTCATGAGGCCGAAAGACCCACCGCCACGGCAGGAAGCATCTTGAGTCGTTTACTGGATCCGGTGTAGTTGCGGACAGAGTAACTACTTCGGAAAAACTGGGAAATTACTTCGGACGAGAATGGCCGTGGATGCAGCAGTGGTGAGGAGGAAAGACGCCAACTCTTAGGTTGCTGCTCAGTCGACGGGACTTGGTCATATTTTCGAGTCTTGAAAGGCCAAAATCCTCGCAAGAGGTGACAACCGCGTGAGCCGCGAGCTGCTCAAGCCATAGTTTTAGACCCGCAGTCTACTAGCAGGCGCAATGACCTACCATTGCCATACTCTGTACCGAGACTCCCCTGGGCAGGGGAACCAGTCACGTGAAAAGAATGCGAGAGATCAACGATTTCAGTGACGGCGGGCCAAATCGCCGAGTAATCAACATGCCAACATCTTATACGGCAGATGACATCGCGCCAATCAACGGCTCGGGCGCAGACGGGCAAGCCATCATCACATCAATTATAACTTCCGGAGGTGATCGCAATGACTGCTAATTACAGCGTGCGTGTGGTCCCACGACAGTTACTGCTGCAGCTTCTTCTGCACTTCTTTTGCCTCCAATACCCTTATCTGCAACCGTCTCTGATTATAGGTTCGAGTGAGAATCTGCAACACCGGATCAATAACTCTCTTGTTCCAGTGATCACATCTTCTTCTTCGTCTTCTTCTTCTGAAAACGTAAGCAGCCATTCAATCCACTGCAAATAAAGCCATCGGATCTCCGCGCCGATAGCACCACGACCGGCTAAATGCTCACCTGAAACAAGAACATATTCCTGAGAGTCGGACAGGACCCTAGAAAAATCCTGCAATAATTACTATGGTCATCGCAGCCCGTAGGGAAAATATCGCGAAGTGAAAATCAACCATTACAGCACGTTCACGTACCTCATAAAAGTCGTCGATCCCATGAACCGAAAAGCCTCTTGGAAGCACTCATGAAATTTGTATGTCTCAAGACGTTCACAGTGGGAGCCAGCCAATTTCAGGATAGCGTGTGATGCGTGACGGACCGTGGATCTGTATTGTATACCTTCGAGATGACAAACAAACGAAGTAAGAAGGCGTCTTCTTCCAACTATCTTTAACCTCGTGTTCTTTGCAGTGTTTACGGAAACCTTTCAAGGGAATCGACCAAGCAGGGAACTGACGGAAAACTGTTCAAATTCCACCATACTCAGATGGTCACAGAAACCTCTAGGGCCCGGGTATATAACCACCTCTTTGGCGACGGCTGCGCAACCTCGAAACGGGAATACAAAGTGGTCTGGACCTATTCGCCTCCGGATACCCAAACTTCGGACTAACCGTCAGCACTCAAAAAACTGTTCGCATGCACCAACCAGCGCCATCTATTAAACACATAGAACTCACGATAACTATCAACTGCAGTCGACTTGCGGGGGAAGACTGCTTTCCTTATCTGAACAGCACAACATTAAAGACAATCGTAATCGACGACAATTTACGGTCGGGCCTCCAAAGGCAGACTATGGCCAGCTAGAACACCTACTTTGCCTTAACCACAGCATTTTTGTCACCACTAGACCTTGGATGTGTTGTATTGTCATCCTGACAAAGTTAAACTACGGTGCAGACATCTGCGCAAACTACCAAATTCAGCTATCAAGGCTCAACCACTGTTATCTGAACTGTCTCCGAACAACATCAAAGGGGAAATGTAAAGGACGGATTCTCGGCATGCACGCGCCGGAATTGACTGGCATGCTGACTAGACGAGGAAGCAGTCACATTGTAAGAATGGCCGCCGATCGACAGAAATGGCTTATAGCTGTCGCACATAAGACACACAAAAATAACGCTACAAGAACACTTTGAGAATTTCCCTCAATTTCGTTAAGATCATCCCTGAAAAATGCATACGTATAACCGGCCCATATGACGAATAGGTGTCAAAGCTGCAGGGACTATAATTGAAACCAACTGAATAGATGAACCCTCGGCAAAGAAACAACACACAGGATTAGGATACCGAAAACCAATGCCGCAAGGTCACAATCTAAGGGAAAACAAACCCAGTGTTTGCGCTAATTGAAAATGAGGGCATACTTTGTTTAGCAAATCCAGAATTACCGTGATGTCACCGAAGACACTCCTCCTGACTGCCTATATTGTAAGAACTTGTTGTCATGAATTAGCACTGTAAGACATCTTTGGATCCGCGCAACCGGCATGTTTCCAGATATCAATGAATATCCCTCGCCTTCAACAGAAAAATTTAGGCTAAATGCTGGCTCGTCCAAGTGCGGACCGCAAAATATAGTTACTCATCGAAGTGATCTGTCACTTGAGAATGCATATCAGAATGACTGGAAAACCAGGTGCTGGAGCCCTAGCCAGAAACCGTCAAAAATGTATTCGCTGTTTGCAATGCGCACTCACACTCATACTTAGTACGGCCTAATAGGTAGTGGCACATGTCAAACCACACATGACTTAGCATTCCCAATGACGGCCGACATATGTGGACCAGCAGTGTGCCACTGAGAACATACCTGGATGACCAAGTGACACGGGTTGCTACTTCGTGTTTTCAGCCTGCCACTTATGTATGTTAGCGATGACTGATGACGGCAATGTAGACACGACGCGATATTTAACTGTACTTGTCATTCTAGTTGCTTTTTGCTACTTTTACATGTTATCCACTTTCGACGGTCCCCGTTTTTGACTTCCATTTGTTATTTTTTATCTGACTTCTTCTACCGGGTGTCTTACTGGTTTCATATTAGTTTTTTCCGTAACTCTTCCTTTATAGTCCTATTTTTATTTTACCGATCGTTTGATCTTTCACTCACAGTGGTTGTTTCGTGATTTCTCTCTTTTTTTTCTTTATTCCATGGACAGCTTTCTTCTCTCCGTCAACCTCCGAATAGTTTGGATATTGGTGGGATACGGGATGAGAACCCCCGTAATGCAGGTTACTTTGTTTTAAATTCGAGGGTGATAAGGTTTATTGTTAAGAGTAGGGCTACGTTTCAGGTCAGTGCTGGGGTTATAGTTTAGGTTACGGCCAGTGTTAGGGGTAGGACACGCTAATAGGTACCCGTCCTGAAATGTAGCGTACGGCGACCTGCATTACGGGAGAGGTTATCTATCCCTGTGTCTTACCCGAAACTTTTTATTCCACTTTTTTTGTTTTGTTTCATCAGGGCTTCCCTATTTTGCATTCTGGATGCAATCAGCGTGACAGTATAGTATGGCAACTCTAGTGCCTCTTGTCGCAACCTGTTTGTTTGACGTTTTGTGGCATCGAGAATACCCCGCAAACTCTCGTTTTCTGCTCGTATTTCTAGTTCGACGACTTCACTTATTGACAGTCAAATGACGCCACATAAGCCAGAAGAACATTTTCTCATTCATCTACTTTTCACTATTGTTTATTTCTACTTGGTGTATAAGTTGTTGGTTTCCATATTAGTAACTAGCGAATATTTCTTCACACGCATTCTGCATTGATGGCAAAACGTGCTGGCTTACATCCTGATGACTCCACACGTGGGAACTGACCATATGTCGCCATTTTATCTTTATTGTATCAATATTCGCCTGCAGTGTTATATTTTCAAAAAGTTTGCACTAATTTGTGCTCCACATCCGTATCAGTCAGTCATGGCTCAGTTGTATTTTTAGGGCCTTCAAACCATTCAATTTACTCAATTTCTCGTGCTTATTCACTCAACCATGGCACACGCTCACCCACTTTTCATAGGGAGTAATTTCGCACGGGAGTGACATTTGCAGTTCTGTCCTGATTGCAGGACGAAGCATGGACGCTCCTTGGGAAAGTCACGAAACACCCAAAACCTTACCTGGCTGTCGATGACAACTGGGCCAGTAATGGTCATTTCAACACTCAGCGCGTATTTTTTCTTCGTTGATTGCTCTCCATAATATGAATGTCCGAGAAAGTTCAAAAGTCTGACCGCAGAAAGCACAAGGACATCTATTTTCCTTCCTTCAATGAGGTCAGTTCCAAACCAGAAATTCTTTATATGCAAAAAAAGAATTGATGCACATAGTTTTTTGGAGACATAACTGCATGTCTGGAATATTTCTGGAATTGATTTCCTCAGTCAAGGATTTTATATACAGCAGCATTCTTTGTCATCAGGGCGTCAGGTGGCCCTTAACCTGGAGTTGAGTAAGGCTGGCTGGGAAGGAGCCATCCCAGTCTCCCTTGTACTTGTCAATGATCTGCTTCTTTTTCTTCTTCTGCTACGTTTGTCTGTTTACAAATGGGAATATAGTCTGCAGTGCACGTTCTTTCTGTGTCTTTAAACACTGCGAAAAGTTGTTGAAAATCTAGAATGTATCATCCTTATGCTCAATGAATTTCATGTTTAATAACTTATTGGCCGAAATTCTTACCATTCTTCACCAAAACGTAGACGCATTCGGTGCAAGGAAAGAGGAAATGGTTATTGTTGAGATAACATCATTTCGGATTCGACTTTTCTAGCCATATGTGAGGCCTGTCTGCCCAATCGGACCACACGGGTCGCTTGAAAATTTAGAGTTCAAAATGAAGTTATCCTGGCTTCCTCCTCTTCAGATACTCGGAATTTTGCTTTTAATGTGAGAAATAGTCTGTGTATTTTACCGGGCTGTGCTGTTTTACTGAATGTAGCGTTGGCTCGCTTTTTCACGGAGACAGCAAAATCAAGATTTTCGATATGACTTTGTTCATGAACTTTGACTCAACTCATCCTCACTAGACACCCATGATTTTCTTCATCATACCTGCAAACGAGGGGACTTGTCAAAAACGGCAATTTACAAATGGCGGCGTGGCGAAGATATGGAATTCAAGTACTTGGGAGAACGAAAGACCACCTGCTTCTCGGTTTCTTGAATAATTGAATAAATGGCGTGACCATTATCTACAGGATGCATGCAAACAGGGGTGGCATAACAAATACGCTTCCGAAGTTCCCCCTTCTGTATTGGGAAAGTTGGATGTTCTATACGAAAAAGGCTCGTGTTCACAGTTACGTACATTAATAGACCCAGTTCTTACGGGATTCTTTCGAGCTTCCTTTGGCTTTCCACAATAACGGCCCTACTCTATTAACAATTTTCTAAGGCCTATCAATCAAAGATAAAAAAGGCCAAATATTAAACTAAACATTCTGCTTCTGCCGCCACAAACGACGATGTTTAATAATGTCCCGAGGACGCAGAGTCGACTTTAGCTTGAATTTCCTTATGACCAGACATCCTTATGTGGCATCCGCTGCAGCAAAACCAAACCAGGAGGCTTTTAGACCACACCAAAGGTTTAACCAGTTTTAGTATAATACTGTAAGCCCTGTGCTTCTGTTAATTGCTCGGTGCTTCCACACCACCTGAGTCGCTGGGTGGATTTCCTCTCTCCGTTCCACATGGAAGCGGCGACAGTCGTCTAGGACTTTTCTAACTCACTGACTAACTATTTCCAATGAACTCTCCATCAACAGTACTGATCGGGTTGCCTGGTTCAATGGTGAAACTCTTCCAATCGTTCACCAGCATTCTCGGCTGAGCTCAGATCCACACTACAAACTACTACTTGACAGCCAATGATTTTACCGGCGGCCGATGATCACTGTACCTGCCTACCGATGATCGGGCAAACCGGACCGCTTAGTGCCCTGACCCTGCACGGCATCCGCTCAGAACTCAGGCGTAACCCCGATTACTCTACTGCTGAACTTGTAGCCGAGGTCACCGTTTGGCCTTCGTGCCATAGGCGCTGACGAGAGTTCAAACAAAGCTTCTTTCCGCTTACGCTCTTTCTCCGGTCTCATCACTCTTGACCGGCTGAATCTTGTCTCTAATAGTGCTTCCTGACCTGTGAC
>CACRXP010000004.1:4074722-4102057 GCA_902702965.1 Spirometra erinaceieuropaei
CTTCTTCCGTGTTGTCTGAAGCGGAACAATGGCCTTCTGTGTCCAACATGGTAGCAAATAAATTGGGGTCGGCGTGGACTGCCCCGGATCCGTCATGCTGTACATTCCTCAGGGTGTGCCCCATCATCCCTGTCTCCTACTCTTTCACTTCTCCTGACCTACTGCAAACGATTTCCCCCGCAATGGATTCCTTTGCGACTTTCTCTCCTCAGGACTCACTGGCCTGCACTTCCGGAACCACCGTTTCCGGTCGGAAAAGATCCACAGACCCATAATCTCTGTCAACATCCCCTCCTCCAAAAGAGCTCTCTCTCACTGTAACAGCTTTTGGATAACGTAGTGCCCAGCCAACCGTGCAAGGCTAACTGTTCCTGCTGTCAGCTATAACGTTGACATTTTTGCTCTGAGCGACACCCGCCTCTCTGAGCAGAACTATTAAACGAAGTTGCTGAGGGATACATTTCCTTCTGAAGCGAACACCCTTAGTGGAGTCGAGTTTGTAACCAGAAAAGGCACACACCTCGTGACAAAGATGTCATTTCGTGAAAAACTGCTAGTCATTACCACCAGAGACTTTGCGAAGTATACAAGCAAGAACAGTAGTGATCGTTATGAGAAGCTGCCGACTATGGTGATGCGCGGTGCTGATATTCCGGTTGAACACCGACTGCTTGTCTTCAAGCAGAAGCATTCTAAATGCGCAGTAAACAATGGCGGATGAGTTTCCGAGATTCGGAGCATTGATAACGGCTTGTATTCAGTCTACCACAACAATCAGTTACCCAATAAGCACGAATTCAAACGTAAGGTGCACTAGCACCTTGGGTTAGGATATTGCCTGTTAACGACGGTCAGCAAGGAATGGTTCTTCTGTAGTTTCTTGTCAGCGGAGGTTTCGACGCCTACTTGACTGGTGTTTGTTTCCGCAATCCACCCTCCTAGGCGAGTTGGCGTGGTCGCAGGTCTGCATGAGTGTCGAGTCAACATTTCTGATAGGTCAGCACATCTTGCATATTGCTGTAGCTAGAATGTAGTGGTGTAGCGGCCCAGGACGTCAAGGGTAGCACACACCAACGAAAGAGAACGCTGAGAGTAGATCCTGGAGGAGATAGATCTGAACAGAGTCGTTAGCATCTCTGAATATTCATTCACACGCAGCAGAAGAGGGTACGTCAGGAACGGAATACGGTAAAGTATAACAAGACGGTTATGGGAGATACGTATAATAATAATAGTGACTCGTACAGTTGGAATGAGTTACAGCCATCAGATAACCTGTCTGGGTGGGGAGGCGATACCGACATGCCAGCTCGTTAACCGGTGGGGAATGCAGCGCGGTGGGCAACTGCAGGGAAGGGCCGAGGGGGGTGCCGATGTCGCGAGACGGAGAGCGATGCGGGCGTTGCGGTACGGTAAGGGGAAGTGATCGGCGGATGAAAGAGGAAGGGGCACCGGCCATCTTCACTGACACGCGGTTACGCCATCTCCACCCTAGGTCCTCGCGCGGAAAAGTGTCACACATTCAAACAATTCTGTTCAAGTCCAGGGGCGTTACAGTGGCCCTACTCTGGGCGCCTGCGGCGACGCTGAGCCTCCCTCGAGTATTTGCCCGCGCATACTAGTGGCGGTATGGCTTTCGGCTAATCATGACATAAAAATAACCTTTTCTATAGCCTGGACCGATGAGTGCAATTACGGCGCCAATTCCATAGTTTGAGGTGTCTGTTGCAGCGACGATCTCTAAGTCGGGATTAGCAGCAAGTCAGGGCTCAAAATTGTTTTCGCGGTCTTCAGAGACCTATTGACATTCTCTCGACCATTTCCATTTGGCATCTTTCTGGAGTAGCTCACATATCGGGTGGCGAAGGCAATGCATTTTTGGAACGAAAGAGCTATACTGACTCGCGAGATCCATACAAGGCCGTTAGGAGGCTGCATCCTTTGGCGAAGGCACTTACCTGATGGTGTCAATGCCAGCTGTCTCTAGACGAAGGCCGTCTTGGCCGATTATGAACCCGAAGTACCTCACAGAAGACAAAATATTCCACTTGTGCGGACGCAAGGGGAGGCCACAGTTTTAAGTCCGGCTGAGTACGGTCTCCGAACGCTGCAACAATTCATATAAATCTGAACCCGTGAGGATGACATCGACCAGTCAGGCAACATCTCCTTGGTGCCCGTCAACATGTTGTCAATGGTTTGTTGGAAAATGGAGGGAGCAGTATCAACACAAAATGACAATCGGAAGAACTGGAACAAACCACGGTGAGCGTTAATCGTCAGAAGCTCTCGAGATTCTCCATCCACCTCGATTTGGAAATACACGTCAAATAGGCCCAGTTTTGCGAGACAATTTCCACCATTCCTGCAGTGATAGAGGATACCGGTGCGTGTCCAGAGCAGGACTGAGACCGGTGGAGAAATCAACTCAGATTCTTGACAGCCACAACTGGTGTAGCCCATAAAAAGTGGTTCGCTGGCTGGAGTACACATCTTGCTGAAGGCGTCCAAGTTTTTGGTCAACCACTGGGAGGGCAGCATAAGTTACCAACCACTGTGGTTTGAAAACAGGTTCCGTATTTTGCTGAAGATAAAGGCTGCCTTTCATCTTCATGCAGCAACTAATACCGCTTTGAAAAACAGAGGCGGATTTCTTCTGTACAATAACCACCAGCTTTGTAGCTAGCTGCTTCTGCATAACAGGACTCCGCCAAAACGATTGCAACATGGGGTAAGTGGAACTTCCGGAAGACTAGGTTTTTCAACCTTAGTAATTTGGGGTTCGGGCGGTGGGTGAGGCAACATGTCCCCTTGAATGGAATGCCATCAAAATAAACGCTACATCCAACCGGAGTATTGCCTCAGAAATAATCAGTGCCCTTTGGTTTGATGTACAGTGCGTGACCGATCTCATGAAATGTTGGCCGAAGTGCAGAATGCGTTTCCTATTAGGAAGGATTACTCTTAAGTGGCGTTGTTATACTGATTATCATGCAGCCCAATCCTATAACGTTTCGGACTCGCCAGGATGTCGGCTTTTGAATGCAGTTCTTTCTGACCTCCTGCGGTAACCTCACTGGGTAAAAAAACACTCCTTAATTAGCAGGCATTTTTCCTACTGATTTTCGACGGTCTTATAAATTCAAATATATTTTATAGAAAACATGCACAAAAATATGCCTCTTTCGCTGAATTGAAAGGAAATCGCATTCTCATAATATTTTATATCTGAAGAAAGTGTATATTTGGGTTTTTAAAAAATTTCTCAATTCCCGAATAAGTTTCAGTCTGATCTGCCATTGCCTCAGCGTTTACCGATTTCAGTCTAGAAGGCGCATGCTTTTCGCGTAAGGAAAATCATATATTCCTCGTTGTGTTAAAGAAGGTACCGCATATACCTCAGGAAATTTTGCAATGCATCCGAACTATGTTGTACATTTCATGAGGACCATTGGTAAATTCATATGCGCGGTCTTCCATGCATGAACATTGCACGGCCTTAAAAATCTCACAATTATAAACTTTTTAAAAACCTTAATATACACTTTCTTCGGCCATAAAATAAAAAGACAATGTGGTTTCCTTTCAAGTGAGCAATATAAGCATATTTTGTGCATGTTTTCTACAAAATATATTTGAATTTATAAGACCGTCGAAAATCAGTAGGAAAAATGCATGCTAATTAAGTAGTGTTTTTTTACCCAGTGAGGTTACCGCAGGAGGTCAAAAAGAAATTCATTCAAAAGCCGACATCCTGACGATTCCGAAATGTTACAGGATTGTGCTCCATGCTAATCAGTATAATAGCCCCACTTAAGTAATCTTTCCTAATCGGAAGCGCATTCCAGAATTTTGGCTAACCTTTCATGAGATCGATTACTGGAGACCGTGAAATCATGTGCCTTGTACGCTTGGAGATGAGAATGAAATCTGAGGTTTAATACAACTGAAGCCGTACTGCGGGTCATTGACAATAACCCTAATTGACCTTCTCTGCGACTTAAACTCAGTCTTTAACGTGGCTGGGATGGAATTAGACTTCGAACGGGAATGGATTGAAGGGCATTTGGGACAGTCCTCTTGCATGCCCTTGATTCAGAGGGCTGGCTTGATGGACAGTGACCTTTCTTATGTCCTCGCTCATGACGTTTCTGATAAACCTATTTCTTGAGTGAGCAGAAGCGAAAGAAATGCCAACCACCACATTCCCGACGTGGTGCCAGAGGTTTTATGGCGTTGAGTCCTGAGACCTGTATGGTGACATCGACTTTGTGTTGGTGACGGCATGAACATTGGCGGCAACAAGTGCGGGACTGGACTGCTCCACAAAGCAGAATCATGTTTAAGATTCTTGAGCCGCCGACGTTCGGCAGTCAATGTCGGCAGGGCGAAGTCGAGGTCTTGTTCAATTGTCCCGATCAGACGAGTTCTACTTTCAGGATCCTGAAGTATTTATGAGCACACACACAAAAATGAGGCACTTAAGTTGATTTTCTATCATCCTAGGCAGTTTAGGTTTTGCGCACTCGCGGTTGAGAATCCTGGCGAGAGTCAGAATGTCGTTTGTCTCGTTCTTCACCATCTTCAGACACTGGTATCGAATGCTGAACAATGATGACTTCTCCCGAAAGTCTGCGCATTGCTTGGTCATTTTACTCAATATGAAGTGACGAGGGTGCAGTGACATAAAAACATTGTATTTTAGTGTGCTAAAATACGCCTGTAAGTCGTAACACTGCCTTGAATAAAAAGTCAACATCACTTTGCGTCCTCGTGGCCAATTTGTTTCTTCTCATCTGACTGACGTGTGAAACACTGGTCGCTCAAGTCGCAAAATAGATCAGTTTGCATTATACAAGGACTTTTCCGCAGAAGCTTGTCAATGTACGCCTAATGCTCCTTGCTGCCCACTTTGGGTAGTGGCAGTCACATCTTCCACGAATCATCGGCGCTAGCGAATTCAATGCGGAAAATGTCTCCTCAGTGTTTGAACCGGGAATCAAAGGTCCCATCCAAATCGGGATCATAAATAAACTAAGTAACATTAGCGGCGATCTCGTAGCCGACGTGGACTGATTTTCAGAGGGTGCTAGAACAGGAAAGCGTAAATCGCAGTTTCATATTATCAACTTCATCAACTTCAAGTGGGCGGCCTTAAACTGAGCCTGCAGCTGTTGCAGGCTAAACAGTAATCTTTCCGCGAAATTACAGTGAGTGACCGATCCATTGAAACGTTGGCTGATATTCTGAAGTGCAGGAGATTGAAAAGCAGTGTACCCAAAAGCTGGCATCCTGCCGAATACGAAATATTATGGGATTGTGCCGCAAGATAATCAGTATTACAACCGCGTCTAAGTAATCCTTCCTCGTCGAAAACACGTTTCAGAATATCAGCCAACATTTCATGAGATCGATCACTCACTGTAGTCATTGTGAGTTCTGTGTTGTCAATTTTTTGTGAACTTGCCGCATGCCTCGCTGGTTGTCAACACAAAAACATTCCTCGAACATATCCGCAAACCAGAAATTAATAGCAAGGGAGGAAGGGAAAGATATATTGCGATATTGGAAATGTCTAAGGTCAGGCTGACATCTCACCAATCAGATGGTGTGCCTGATGGGTTACCACGTCGGCTGGACTTCTGGTTCATATGAGTAGTTGGGTAAACCTCCAGTCCTGTCGAGAGCCGACGTGACATCAGCACGCGGACAGCGTATGATCAAGTGGGTTAGGACGGCTTCTCCCAGCACTAGTCTCCATTCCTTCTGTACAGAATGCAATGTTCACTTAAGTGTCCAGATCCCCCTCTTTCTATTCAGAACTGGATCGGAAGTTTGCAGGAGCCAGGGTCCGCCCATGACTCGAGCTGCCGCGACAAGGGCACTTTCAGTAAAATCAAGTGGCCCTGGAACGGTGGACACGTGCAGATGTAACGTGTTACAAACTCGACTGAGTTGTTTGAATGAGGTGAAACTACCTTGGCACGGATGTCGGATGTGTGATCGTCTGCCAGTGAAGACGGTCGGCGTTCCCTCCCTCCCTACCGCTGGCATGATTCCCCCGCTCTCGTCGTCCGTCCGTCGCTCGTGTCCTCCATCTTCAGCACACTCCACGGCCCTTACCCACAGTTGCCGTCAGCGCTTCAATCCCCAACGATGTCTGACTGATATGACGTGATCATTTACCACTTCTAATGGATCGTTTGTACAGTACGTCGTTATTCTCTTGTAATCGTTAAATACTATTCCGCCCGTTTATTTACTGTAACTTAGGTTTGATACGCTTCAAACCCATTTTATTACAATATCCCTATATGCATGCCTGACGTGATGTCTGACTACTCTGCCCAGCGCTACATAACCGGCCAGCTATTCTAGGTAATCTATTCGACCGTGTGTGTGCTACCCTCAACGTCTTCGGCCACTACCCAGACGCTAATACGCGTGGTTCGCAAACGCGGAGAAGCACTGGCTGGCGCCTGATTACAGAACGCGTGCAGATACAAACAACTACGTAACCATTCAGCAGATAAACTCACATCTCACATGCGTGAGAGTGTTGTTTCAGTGTGGCTCTCAGCCCACCAATCTGCCACTCAACACAAACACGCAATTGGGTGGACTGCGTGGATTGAGTTAGGACGTCAGTCAGCAGCCATCCAAGCCACGCTGTTTGAAGCACTCTGATAGTCTCAGATCCGTATCGTATATGCAGCAGGGGCCACATGGAGACGGAGCCGAGACGCACATGTCCCACTTGCGTTGGAGGTGGCAGTTGAATGCTTGTGGATAGTTATAATGTTGTGTGTTGTAGATGGGGGAAGATGTGGTGATGTGGTTTAGTCAGTGGTTGTCTACCGCAGGTTTTCATGAATGCGCATGTGGCTTAATTGGTCCATGCGGTGTGTGAATATGCGGATGCGGCGAGTGTGTGTGTGGGTGCTCCAGGCACTGGTTCGCCAGCCTCTGTGCGACAGATTAGCAAGTGGTCAACCAGGTCAATTTGTGAGGTGAATATACGGGGGAAGTGTGAACAGGGTCGGTTTCAGTGACCGTGGGGTTGCTGGTGGTGAGCCCGGTGGGCGGCGGTGTGTGGGTTAGGCTATGCACGGTGGATGTGCTGGGTGTTTCCAGACTGCGGTGACATCAGCTCACCTGGATGCACGTGTGCCCTAGAAGGCCCATGTGGTGAGCGAATGTGCAGAGGCAGTGTGGACAGATGCGGCGACTTCATGTGGGTGCTCCATACGCCGGTCCGCCAGTTTTTGTGCGATAGATTCGCAAGTGACCGACCAGGCCGGCGTGGACGGGTTTGGACCAATTCCACATCGTTGGTGTTGGCGGTGGTCAGGTTGATGTCTGGCGGTGTTAGTATGGAGTACAGTGGCGGTGGGTGCAGGATCCATCGTAGCGGATGTTGAGGCGACGGAGGAGGATGACAGTGAGGGTTCAGGACTGCGGCCAGCGTTGGTTGTCGGCGTGCAGGACGAGGCAGAGGTGGAAGTTGGGACAACGAGTGGTGTAGTCGGGGTGCTGCAGTTGGTACGAAGATGTCCAATGAAATCAATTGGTCCCCGAAACGTCTATTAACATCATGGGAAGGTCGGAGGCGGTTGAGCATTGGCGTTGCGGGACGGGGGCAGTTGAGATTTACGAGCTTCGCGTTTGGCTGTGGCGGCGGTGATGCGGTTGGCTTTGTAGATGGCTGTGCCCGTTTACACTGCTCTCCTCGGGGTCGGTAGGTGCCAAACGAGGTTCTTGCGGTTGGTCAAGTCAATTTGCGGCGCCTAAAGGAAGTCTTCGGTGTTTCCTTTTAGGGCCGGACTTGTCCTCCATGTCGGCGGGGTCCCATGGCGACATCTCCATAGGAAAGTCGCTTGGGTAACCGCTCGTACTCCATGTACACCAGGTGGTCGCTCCAGCGCAGTTGCAGTTATCTTAGCATGGCGTAGATGCTGAGCATTCCCGTCCGTTCCAATACGTCCGTGTCTGGAATCTGAGCCTGCCACCTCGACTTCAATATCCGTTGGAAATAGCGGATGTGGAAGTGGTTGAGTCTTCGCCACCTGCTTCTTGTACACAGTCGAAGTCTCGGCTCCATATAGCAACGTCGGCCGAATGACCGCTTTGTGCATCTCCAATTTTGGTGCTGATGTGGAGGACGTGGTGATTCCAAACTGAGTTTCGCGGACGGCCAATGACTTGGCTGGCCTTGGCGATCCAGCGGGTCACTTCATCGTTGATTTTTGTGGTGAGGGAGAGGGTGTTGTCGAGGTAAGTGAAGTTGAACACGGCTTGCAGTTGGGCGTTGTTCACCCCTAGGCGGCGTCAGGTGGCGGTTGATGCATAACCACCGTCTTTCCCATATTGTTGATGAGGCCGAAGTTGTCACAGGCGGCGGCGAATATTTTCATGCTCCTTTGAATGTCTCCTTCAAAGGTGGCGTTGAGGGAGTAGTCGTCGGTGAAGAGAAGTTCATGGACGGCAGTTGTGGATACACGTGACTGGAAGTGCATCTGCCACTGATTGAGGAGTCGGCCGTCTGTCCTGTAGGCGACGCGGATCCCGGGGCGTTCGTCACGGTAGGCGTCCATCAGCATGACAGGGAATATAAGATGAAGATGGTTGCCGCGAGGACGCATCCCTGCTTCACTCCGTTGGTCACTGCGAATGCCACTGCGACGACTCCATTGTCCGTGACGCGCTCGGTCATACCATCGTGGAGCTGACACACCATCCGAGTAAATCGCTCGGGACAGCAGAATTTCTGCATGATTTACCACGAAATTGCGCGATTCACCATGTCGAAGGCTTTCGTCATATCTACGAAGGTAGAGTAGAGTTTGGTCCGCATCTCCCGACAATTCTCCTGCAATAGGCGGACGACAGCGCTCATGTCGGTAGTTCGGTGGTGACCGGGAAGCCGCACAGGCAGGAGACCCTGTTCCAGATGGTTGCTCAGACGGTTGAAAAGAATGTCAGCGAAGATTTTCCCGGCGATCGGAGCGCGATTATCAGCAGGGAGATTCCTCGATGGTTGTCGCAGAGTTGGCAGTTTCTTTCCGCTTGTAGAGATGGACGACTGTGGTGTCCTTGAAGTTCTGAGGAACTTCTTGACGTCGAATTTCCCCGAAGAGCGCCGTCAGGTGTTCCATAATTTGGGGACCACTGTGCTTCTAGATGTCAGCAGGGATAGCGTCCGATCCGGACGCTTTCCCGATGGAAAGCTGTTGCACGGCATTGATGGTTTCATGCAGCAGGGGCGCGAGGCCGAAGTTCGCGTTGGCCTCCACTTGAGGTAGACGGGCGATGATGGTGTCGGAGATGATGGAGGGACGGTTGAGGATGCCTCTGAAATTTTGACCAATCGCTGTAGAATTGGCCTTCTCGGTGAGTAGAGTACTCTCGCCGGCGCTGAAAAGAGGATCGGTGCCTTTGACTGTAGGACCGTAGACAGCCTCGATCGTGGCGAAGAAGTTCCTGCATTCGTTGCAGTTCGCGTATCCTTGGGTCTCCTTGACCTTGCAGAACGTACAAACGTCCTTCATCTCCCACAGCCGCTGTTACTCAGGGCAGTGACTACGGTAGAAGACTGCTTTTGTTGTAGCCAGTAGGGCGATTGACGCAGGCTTTGTTCAATCGGTCCTTCTGGGCGAGTAAGTTGCTGATGCCGGCCTTAATGTCTTCTAACCAGTCCTGATTTTGGCAACGTGCGCGATTGAGGACAGTCAGGGCGGTTGACTGGATCATGTCCCGCAGGTGACACCATCGGTTCTCCTCAGAGGCGTTCTCGTTAGCGGCGGCGACTGGAAGGCTGGCTAGACTTTGGGCTTGTTCATTACTGAAATGTACATGATGAGGAGGCAACGACAACAGAACAATATTCCGTTTACCTGGGGGTTGCTTACCTTTAGGTCTCCTGCAAGGCTGTAGGCGAATCCTCATCTTGGAGATGACGAGGCGATGGTCGGTCCACCCATCAGCATCCCGGATCACCTATGTTTCCAGCACGTCCCACTGGTCTCGCCTCCGGACGATGACATAGTCCAACAGGTGCCAATTTCGCTACCGCGGGTGCATCCAGGTGGCATTCTCCCCCATCGGGAGGCGGAAGACGGTGCGGGTCAGGATGAATCGGTGTTCTGCGCAGGTTCGTAAGCGGAATAAGTCATTGTCGTTGGAGCCACTGAGACCATGGGGACCCGGCACTCGTCTCCACGCAGCGTGATCTGTGCCGAAGCGGGCGTTGAAGTCTCCAAGGCCACTCAACTTGCCCGTCTTCGGCACAGATGTCGGGAGTGCGTGCAGTTCATTGTAGAATTTATTCCTTGCAGCATCAGGTCTGGCCCACGGGGAGCGTAGACGCTGACAATGGTGGAGAATTTGCCTCCCTATGAGACAGGCGGAGGCTCATCAGGCGATCATTGAAGTCCTGCGGCAGACAGGGCAGTCGTGCCACAATGTTGTTTCGAATGACAAAGACAACGTCCGCATCCCGTCACTCTGCTCTGGGACGACTGCTCTAGAAGGTATAGGCGGCACCAACCTCCTCCAGTTGGTACTGTTCAGAAAACCGGACCTAACTGGGTGCGACAGCTTCTACCTTAAAGCGCGCCAGTTCCCGAGCCACTAGCGCCGTTCTTCGTTCCGGTCGGTTGCTTTTCAGATTCTCTAAAAGGGAACAAACATTCCGGACTGCCAGAGTGAGCGGAATCGCCTTACCAGTCTGACGAGTGGGGCGAAGGGGATGAGGAGGGAGAAGAGAGAGTATTGTTTCTTGTTTGATTGTTTCGACTGTGTGTTTTGCGTCTGCGAGCCACGGTCAGAGCGCAGAGGACGTGATCGCAGCATTTGTTTACGTCACCTTTTCTAGCCCCTTCCTGATCGCGGGATAAGCAGTGCTCTCCCTAAATAGCGCTGCTCAGTTGCCCCAGGCGGCTGCTGAATTCCACTATGCGCCACGACTTGTGTTTAGTAAGAGAACGACCCGAGTTATCCTGAGCCGCCTACGTGATCGCTGCTGCTCTTGCCTTAGGTCTTTTTGAAGGTAGGGGTCGTGGGGTGGGGGAAGGGTGGAGAGACGGGAAGCAGAGTTTCCCGTCCCTCTCTAAGCTAAATAGTTGTTGAAATATAAACAGTGAGCGGAAAATTTCAGCAGAGCGTTATTTAGCTTACAGCAAGGACAAAAACAGACAAGCAGACAAAGGCGGGCAAGCAAGAACAAGCAGAAAGCAAAGACAACAGAGCAGTATTCGACTTACCTGGGGGGGGGGGGCACTTGTCTTTTGACCTCCAGCGGGTTTGCAGTTGACGCTTCATCTTGGAGGTGGCGATGCGGTGCTCCGTCCGGTCAGCGATGGTGGAAGTGAAGCCGAGTCACCGTGTGTGTAGCTGCAAACACGGAGACCCTCACCTGCTTCAACCGCCGATCGAGGCGGGTACCGGGGTGTGGCCGCTTGACAGAGCCTAGCTTCGGGGAATCAAATGTGAGAGTTGGGTGCCAGTAGATGGAAGCTTGGTGTATTTTCATCCGCAAGCGAGTGAGCGACTTAGTACGACCATCAAGTAGACCCACAAACCGAAACCCTGTGAGAGTTCGACCGTCGTTGCGGACGATGTCCTCCGTGTACCACACAGCAAAGTGAGAGGAGGAACGGTGACTTGAGCGGGATTTAGTAAATAGTTGACGTAGACTTGCACAGTATCCACCGGACTCTCTCCCCCTCCCCACCTGGACGTGGTGTAAAGACTGAGTCAAGAAGACCGGAGGTAGGAGAGGACGCAGGTGGATGGCACGGTCGAGCCCGCACCTTGGCGCTCCACTCCACTTGACACGTACACACACTCATATAAGGCAGATAAGCAACCGCCCCGCATGTGAAAGCACTCACCGAGTATGAGTGATGTCTGTCAGCAAGCTCTGAGATCCGAATTCGCTCGCAAGCAAATTTTCAAGTGCATCTGTCAGATAGGGTCGTTTGCCCGAGAACACGCGGTCCTTCATTTGCAGTTACAGGCTGCGACTGCGTCGGATGGATTTGCCCTGAGCAATGTTTAGCGCCCGCATTGCACCTGTTGAGGTTCCAATGATTGAATGACTGAGCGCCAGGACAACGAAAATGCCATTCTCATATAGGATATCCGAAGAAGGGAAGAACTTGCGTTCTGATCCATCGCTAAACGGTTCTGACTACCGAGTTCAGTAGTAGGACTGTCTTGTTCGTAATCGTCAGTATATGGCGTGTTGGTTTCGTGAGCACTGTGCTTGGTGCATGGATCAGCAATTTTAACTGTGGGCGCGAACAGGGGACAGTTGACTGAGCGGTCGGATGATATCCAGATTTGTTGTCAACAAGCCGGTAGAAGTAAAATCTGTAGAGCTGTCCCATCTTTGCGGCGCGGGTTACCATCTTTGTCTTCAGGTCTAGTTTCCGAGTAGCCAATTAATGTTTGTGCATCCATGTTCACAGTTATCGGTTGGTTTCTCCAACTTAGTTGCCCTCCCTAGCTAATACAACCCGAGGCCTTGGTTGGCTTTAAGTTCCCTTTGTGCGTCGAGTTAGACTTTGAGGAGTATTGTGCGTGACCTTTGAGGCATAAGTAGAGACGAAACTTCGTGTCGCATAGGGTTCTTCGTCTCGTCTGTAGCCACCGTTTGACTGAGAACGCACTCCACTACTGCAATCATTTTGACAGTTTGTTCCCCTGTGCTGAGTTGCTTACGGTTCTCTGTTTGCCGGCTTGTTCACTTACCCTCCGACAAGACAGTTTTTGCATCATTCTACCCCATCCTGGACCACCTGTGCGTCCGTCATCATTTGTAGCTGTCTTTGTCGATGGGTTCGAGTGAGAGACTCAAACGTCAAACGAATAAAACTCCTGTTAAAAGGGTCGCGTCACAATATTTCCAACCGTTAACAAGAGGTGCATTAATGGAACCTGCAGCACACCCACGCCTTCCGTTCGTCACATACAGGACGCTGGGTATCGCATGACCACCTCTTTCAGGTGGGTGGCGAAAGCGCATTCAGCTCCATGGCCAGCCAATCGCAGACGCGCATAGTAGCCATGACTCATTTTACCCAGTTTCTAGGTTGACGCTGACTGGCTGTCACGTGAGAAAGGCTTAGTTACTCACTCCAACATCACACTCGCGGAGAGGCGTCCGTAGAGCAAGCCGCGCGTAGTCAGTGAACGCCTCCTATTGGTACCTTTCCCTTTCTCCTAAGTGTAACAGGCTTCTGGAAGTGCTGCGCTTAGGGCACAGCCACTATTCTGACCGCAGCATCGCTAAGCCCGTAAAACAGAAGGAATATCTTATGAAAGAAAAAAAACTAGCGCTGCGCATTAGAGAGCATGTAATCAGAACGGGTGGCTTATATCCGAGCATTGGTCACAGGAAGAAATTCGACTTCAACGGAGCTTCAACCTGTGTATCGCTTTGAATCACCCCGACGTGATTAGCAAAGAGTCAACCTTACTGTTTGGCAAGTTTTCCGTCCATTGTGACCAAAAGTCAACTACTTGCGCCGTCTCAAACCGCGCATGCAGTGGATAAGGTGGAAAAATCACGCGACATTTGGCTCGCTACCATTTTAGACTTGTGCCAGGTTTCAACGATAAGGATGAGTTAAGATCACTGAAGATATGGTAGTGCGAAAGGGTTTTCTAGGCATCCGGCGCCCATCTACGAGTGGGAAATATGCGCTGAATTTATATCCCGAAAATATTTCGGTAAATGTGCATTAAGAAGGAGCCAGTGCAGTCTGTCATTCACCTTCTCTTGCTCCCACTGGCGAACCTACAAGCTACAACTGCTTGGCAGTTGTGAAGTGGATGCGCCTCATATGGAATATAGAGAGGATTTGTTCGCACGGCAGCCACACACCTCTCTATCTCTTCAAGAGCAAAATATGTTTAATTAATGCGAGGTGAGATTAAGTGTAATTTGTGCAAACTTAGACATACATCAGTGCTAACTAGTTCCCATCAGGAAGTAAACTGTAACCCACTGATCAGAGGTAATAGTTTCGCGGTTGGACCTGGCCCATCAACATAATCCGTTGTGGATTTAAGTACAACAGTTCAGCTATTCATCCATTCTAAAACTGTCCGTGTTGTTTACAAGGGAGGCCGACCCATTGCACACCAACTTATGACGGCCCTCCACCAGCTTTATTTATTCTACGCTTTTGATTACCCTCCTATAATCAATATAAACAAAGAGGAGACGTTTAAAATTACCATAACTGCAATTGAATTGGCTGTATGCATCACACGGGGTTAACAAACGGCACAAACAAAAACGAGGCCAGTTTCACTGCAGAATTAACTGATATAAGCTCACATTAAATGCTTAAACGCAACCAATTTCGGACATACGGGCAGGATAGGACGAAGAGTTAATATTCTTAGCGAACGCCCAAACTGTCTTAACTTGTTTCTTGCGCAAGCGAGCGGGTCGTCAGCGAATAAGGATGATTGATAGACCGATCTCATGCTAAATATTACAGAAGGTTTCCATTTAACTATCACGCCAGTGGGTCCCTCAAACTCACCTACACGCGCACATCACAAAGGCGCGGAGGAATATTCCGCTATTGACTAGTTATAAGTGTCGAAACGGATTGTGCTACTAAGGTTAGTTGACGCCTGCCAGACCAAAACTTAATGAAACCAAAGTAGTAAAAGGCACATCGAAGTGAATAACTATGAAGAGTTGAACGAAAATATGCGATTCAAAAAAGTAGTCAGTGTAACACCTTCCGACCGTATGGAAGGATAGATGGGGTCTAAAAAACAAGAATACCTATGCTATCACGAAGGTGTACTCGATGACTGCGGATACTACTAATATCGGTAGTATTTGAAGGTCTGTGCTCAGGAACAGTAAGGAAATAACGTGGGGGGAGGAGGAGGGTGAGTGAAGGTTTGTAGTATTAGAATTGGTATTCGTGAGGTTGGTCTGACGGTTCATCTGGGTCAACGTTACCTTGACGGTCAACGTCGACGTCGTCCTCCTTGCCATCCTAAGGAAGCCGACTGGTTTCAGGAGACTATCCCGTCCACGCGCCACTGAATACTAGCAATACAAAATTTCCGGATATATTTTTGACACACTGACCTTGAACTGACAGAACGTGACAAAGTATATCCTTCCCGCACTTTTAACGCGAGAACCTCCTACAAAATGGATTTTTTCGGTCAATTTACCGCATGTATTCAAGCATTTCATAAGTGCTGACGCATAACAGTTTGTCCAGATTTTCATTACTGAAGCTGTTCTCTTTCGATTTCGCCATAATTCTGCTCTAGTGACTGGTTTTAACCTGCTGTCATGGAGAACCTAGTAACTATATGCACAGTAAAACAGGCATTCAGTCGGTTTTGTTTCTTACGAGGAAATAAGTGCCCTTTTTAGGCACGCTTTGATGTCTAAATACTAAAATTGAGTTACCGACGAATACTATTCTTATCGGTGATAGTGAAACATCAGAGGAAGTAGAACTTACTTTATCGTGCTTCCAGGATCATAATAGTAAAGGAAACAATTTCGACAGCTAAAGGCACTCGTGGCTATTCGTCCATTGAAGACTGACCATAAGTCGAGCGCACCAAGGTAGTGTATTCTACTCTTAGTGTCGATTGATGCATGACCGCTATTGAGTTCGAACTTGCGGTCATTCTGAAAGGAAAAACGTATTTAGGCCCTGGGGTGGAAGGGAAATCAGTTAGTGTCTTTATCTAACCGCTCAGAAAAGTGGCCAGAACCACCACCACCGCCACCATCACAGCAAACAACACGTACGAACACAGACGGGTACCTCACACTACACAAACGCTTTGGCCCATTTCCAATGCTTACTGACAGTGGTCTGCTTAAGTTGTACGTAATAAACTTTCTGTTTAGTAGTTTTCGAGTTCTGGCCTCCTGCAGGATGCACTTGGGTTTTTCACAGTTATCATCTACAAATATGGCCGCGGTCGCCATAGACCTTTTCCTGCGCCTTCGTTATTTTCTGCCTAGAGAGATAATACACCAGAGTTTATCCCGAATTTAAGAGCTCATGCGTTTTTAACTTGATGTAAGTACTTGCCAGGTCGATAGTACCGTCCGCAGACTTCTACTGCTCGAGGAGTGTCAGAATGTTCTCTTCACTTAGCGTTTTCAAACAAAATACTCTTCTTCTTCGGCGCCGGACAACCACAGGCAAAATAAACGGTTACCTAGGAATAGACTGCGTTTCTGGTGAGAAATTCACCGGGTGATCATATCTGGTATGAATATGAAAAATCGAACGCGCAAACCACCCTCACGATCGTAATTTCTATAAACTGCTAGTTTCGGCGAAGCCTATCACACTGTAAACGAAATAACTACTGAAACTGGGAAAATCCACACAAGTACAGTGAGTGGCCGTTCTCATGAAATGTTGGCTGCAATTCTAAAATGTTTTTTCGATTAGGGGGGATTACTTAGGTGCGGTTGTAATACTGATTATCTTGCTTCATAGTCCTATACTCTTTCGGACGCGACAGGATGTCAGCTTTTGAATTCACTGCTTGTCAATATTCTGTAGAAACCGTACACGGCAAAAAACGACTACTTACGCAGCACACATTTTCCCATTGATTTTCGATGGTCTTGCAAATTCAAATATGTCCTATAGAAACCATGAATAAAAAGGTGCTTTGCTTCAGTCGTTAAATAGAAAATCGCGTCATCTGTATATTTTATACTCGAAAAAGCAGTATAACTAAGTTTTCAAAAAGCTTTCTAATTCCGAATAATTTGGAGCCTGATCAGTCGTTGCATTAGCGCTTAGTGACTCCAGTCTACAAGGTGCATGCGTTCCGCGCAAAGAATTTCGCATATTCTTCTATGCTTATAAAAAGATATCATATAGAGTTCATTGATATTTTGGCAGATTTTGAATAATTCATATTGACCCAACTGTGAAAAACTCGGCGCCTCGGTGGGATTCGAACCCACGCAGTAAGGGGAAGGCTTTAGCGCAGCCAACGCTCTAACCACCTGAGCTACGAGGCCCCGCCGGACGACGCGAGTTTAATCACATTTGGGTCACGTTACCCGCCCAACCTACTGCAACGTCTGGAATCCACCAAATTTGATACAGTAAGTTGACTGCCCAAACAGGATTTCCTAAGTAATTCACCTAGAATCCACCAGATTACTACTAGGCTCGCGTAATTCATTGATATTTTGGCAGATTTTGAAAAAGTCATATTGCGATGAAAGCGGACTATGTTGTACACTTCATGAGGAACAATTGTAAATGGACAGGTACAGTGCTAGTTGGATGGAAATTGCGCGGTCTTAGATAATCTCATAATTAAAAACTTTTTAAAGCCTCCTTATACTCTTTCTTCGAGTATAAAATATAAAGATGACATGACTCTCTATTTAGCGACTGAAATAAAGCACCCTTTGTGCATGGTTTCTATAGAACATATTTGAATTTGCAAGCTCATCGAAAATCAATGGGAAAATACATGCTACTTAAGTAGTCGTTTTTTTGCCAAGTGCCGTTCCTACAGGAGACTGAAAGCAGTGCATCCAAAAGCTAACATCTGTCCAGTTCGAAATCTTATACGATTATGCCGCTAGATAACCAGTACCACAACCGCGCCTAAGTAATCCCTACTAATCGAAAATGCATTTCAGAATTTCAGTCAACATTTCATAGGATCGGTCATTCACCGTAACTGAAACGTCAAAGTGTCGTTCTGGTTACAAAAGAAACTGTTTGAAATTATGCACAGGACCTCCGAACTACGTAGATCTATTGATAAAAGTTTAGGGATTTTGAGACAAGGCCTTTCCGTTGAAACATACAACCCCCCCCCGAATTTCTTGCTTGAAACCTTAAGCTATCTAAGAGATTTTCACTCAATAGACTACGACCTTTTCTGATTGCCTAATTTGAAACTGGACATGGTTCAGATTTCTCAATCACAAAAATTTCACATGATATCGAAGTGGTACTGTTCCCTAAACAAAATGCGATTTATTTATATGTCCTTAACGTATGTAAGCGCCTATCTTATACGCCTTTACAGTTTTAACAGTACACGATTACCCCCAAGGATTTTCTACACCGAATCAGATAAATGCCATTTTGTGTTGATTATTCTTTCTTAATTGTCGCCACAATAAGCAACAATGAAACATATGTAAAAAAATTAAGCTTCGAAAATCGAAAAATTCAATCTACTTTGAAAACGAAATGAAATACACCGTATTTAACGTCGCCTATGGGTTTTGTCCATTAAAGAAAAGTAAAATGTAACATCAACACTAAGAATACGTTTTGAAGAACAAAAGCTCTAGTTAATTTTTTAGCAAAAAACAATGCAAAGATTTCTTGGGCGGAGCCCCAATAATAATGAGGAATGAATTTTTAGGCATAAGGCGCAGGGTTCCGATGGCCAGAGGAAGTAACAAGGTGGTTATTTTGTGGGCACAGTGGAAATGGCGAGCAGTTGACTGCTCAGGACCGTCAAACAGGGGTAGGACGAAAATGAAGGTTTTGTCCATAGTGTGGAGTCTTTGCGGTGTTATCAAAATACAGACATTTAGAGGAGATACCGGATTTATCGCTGTGGACCAGCTGTTTCAGTGTAATTCAAGCTTATCGGCACCCGGGTTGCGTTCACCAAGACGCTTGGATAACCCACTTAAATCGGTTGCCGTTGCTGGCATGTACAGCCGAAAGAAATAACAGGAATGTAGCATGCCATATCAACCTAAGACCTCGGTGCCTTCGGATGGTGGTTTAGAAGGAGCTGCTGCCTCACGAACCAGTTAGGCATGTATAAGCCCAGGAAGCTTTAAGTCCTGGACACGAAAGTCTGGTAGTGACGGTAGATAAGAACCGATACAGAGAGTAAAATAACTCACAAGGCGAGAAGTACTAGTCTGGAATGGATGTTGTGTTAAAAAGTGACTAGATGAGGCAATTATACTAGATGACGTAGCATATAATCATTGCTGCGCATTACGTTATACAGTTAGTGACCTAACTCATGAAATGTGTCGAAATTTACAATGCTTGCCAATCACTCGCAAACAGACAACATTTAATGAGTCCAATGCCTATGTTAATCAAGCACATGTTTAAAAGAATGAAAAATATAGAAGAAATAGTAAAGGCAATGTTGCGTTGTTTAGAAATGCCGATTTCTAGAAAAGCACAATATCCCAAAAACGTCAGAAATGGCTCTAATTTAGTAAACTTCGTTTAAAGATATATAGAATGTATGTTCATACCAAAAACGTAGTAAATATGAAAGTAGAAATAAAATAACGTCTAATAGTAGTGTTTCAGTGGGTTTCAATTTAAATATCGTTTAATAATTAGTGCGACTTGATGTATGACGATTTGTCAACTGCCTACATTCTGAGTGTAGATTCCAAAACAGTTTTCCAGTGTTTCGTGTTATCCTTGACTCTGTTGAGTTAAATGAAATGGGCTTCAACAGAGAAACTGGATTTTGCTTGATTTCACCGATGTGGACGTTGGAGGAACAAACGTTTTCATAAGGTGACATGCCATGGGCCGGTCGCTGTATAATAAATTTACATAGAAACATACTATTTTGTGTTTATATAGAGAACATTTCTTTCGTTAAATTAATTAACACTTTTCGTTCGTTTTGGATTACGTTGAGTTTCAGATCGACCTCGAAATGTTGCTGAATACTTAATGATTTTCAGTGTTTTCACCCGATCGTCCATAAAGACAGATTCGTCACTTACATAGATTCTGAATTACCTGTCTGTTGAGAACTTTAAAATAAGGTTATTCTTGAAGGCACTTACCAAATTAGTGAGTGCTCGGGCGCTCCTTTTCACGAAGTTGGTCGCTTCGGTCACATGTGAAGACTCATTCAAACATCCAACTTCACTTTCGAGAAAAATGGCTGTCCACAACGAAAGTCAACAAAGAATATGCCTTTGATCAATAAGAAAACTTTCCATAATAAGTTACCTCTTTACGCTGTGCTTTATTACTGCACTCCGTTTACGGATCTCTGTGTACTTTGCATTTTTGCACGGTGAGCCCAAGTAAAAATTGGACACTTTTGGCCGTTTCTATCACGTTCCCAAACAATATTGTTTTTTCTAACGTAAACTTAAGAACATGCTTGCCTCTTTACACTAAGGTCATTTACACTATTTTTGCTCGCTTTTAGACTCCGTTCTTTGATTAGGAATGCACGACAGAGCACCTAAATAAATACTGATATTTTACTGAAACTATTGATGTTTTTCTCGTTCTATTTGTGAATGTAGTATGCACAGAAGCTAAACTATACGACAAATAGTGTTTCATTTGTTCAACACTAGAAATAGCCATTCGGTGGTGGTCAGCTATGTGACATGAGTTATAATTTTCCAAACGGCAAAACAATTTCAGCTCATTTAAACGAAAGAATCCGTATCTGCGTTATTACTGCACTTTAGGGCACCAAATCGCACAGCTCTACTAATTTGACATTTAGGGATTGATGAAACCTCCGGTTTTCTTAAAATAACGCTTGCGTTCGCAAGTTGCTTACCACGGTTAACATCGACATAAAATAATTTTTCAGGTTAGGCTAAATCTGTTTATTAAAACTCTCGCGGGTAAATTACTATGCTTTCAATGAGAAATTTGCTCAGTTGCGTAACCGGAGTCTAGGACATGCATCAGCATAGAAAATTGCCCGCTAAAATTTACCGGTACTTTACCTGACATACTTACGTAAACACAATTTCTGCACACGAAAAGGACATTTCAGTGGAGGATGTGGATGAGCGAACAAAATTCACAACGTTAAAGACGTCCAGAAATTCTCGCAACAGTTTCCGTTGTCAGATTTCATGAGATAGGTCACGTACTGTAAACTGACAGTCTCGGACAGCCGACTGTTGCATTAGAGGGAAGGGGGAGTGACGCCGATACTGGGGTATACTTTCCCACCCCCTACTAGTCCATCCCCCACTGTAATAAATCTGGCACGCCTGAAGTGACTTTGGAGGTTTTCAACTGGTAGAATTAGTTGGTATTCGTGGGAGTATTTCGGAGTAGCCCGAAGACCAGAAGTTAGGCAACAAGTGATCCTTACTGTGACCTTTGTAGCACTGTCGAAATGGCGGGCAGATGGGAGAGTTCCCAATGGGCGAGAACACGAAGACTTCCAAACCATAAGTCAGGGATGACGGATTGGGAGAAAGAGCGTGCGGGAGGCTCAGCAAGCACTTTGTCAACTGTCTCTTCAGGCAAGTTGTGTGTCAGTGTCCAGCGTCGAGGTTCTTACCCCCTAGTGCGTGTGTGCGCCTTTACTCTGTATGAGATGCATCCGCCTGTAGCTAATCAGCGAATGAGCAGTATCGCTCGGCTTCGAGCCCTCACAAGACTAATGTTAAACCTCAAGGGGTCCCAACAGCGAATCGACAGCGAGCGAGGGGCGGACAGAAGGGCCACGTGACAGAGCGGTGGTAGTCAATGTAGCAGACCGCCACAGTGCCCCCACTGATATGAGAACCGAGCCGTCCTTATGAAATCCTGGGAAATGTTGTGGGGACAAGGTCGTGCATTGCACGCGCAGACAGACTGCTTGCCTCTAGCTCATTGCATCCAAGCTCACCCCCCGATCGTCTTGGCGTTGCCTTGCCATCGAAGCAAAATGTGTGGAGGAAGAGAGGGTTCCGTAGGTGCTACGCAAGTCCGTATCACCGAGCTAATTCACGTTCAAGTCATCGGTGCTGTGTCTATTCCGTGCCGCACGCGGTGGGCGTCGTCGCTGGCGTCCGCTGGGTCATACGCGAGTTTCTAGTCCGAACATTTTCCGCGTTAAGACCCCTCATTCCAACCGAACCTGGAAGGGACGGAAAACCTGATGGTCAAGAGATGGTATCAGCAAAAAGTTAAAAAATTACTATCTCCTCACAGAGCTGAAGGAGACTACCTATAAGAAGGGGTAAGTGTAATTCAGCGGACTATGGGTCAAACGAGACCCTTCCTTGATGATCACTAACTTAATGTCAGTTGCAATTCTACATTCCCCTCCACTGCAACGTCCCCTTTCAAGCGCTTGATAAGTCCTATAGTACGGCCCACCACTAGGTCATCGGATGGAATTGCATATGGTTTGTAAAGAGTCTCTCACAGACTGGTGTCCATGTGATGATTACCGACGACTAAACAGCTGAGCTGTCACCGACGAATATCCGCTTCCCCACCCCATGATTTTTCTCCAAGCCTAGCTAGTGCAACAATCTTTGATCTAGTAAAACCTTCCACCAAACCCAGAAAACGACAGTTGCGACCATCTTCGGTCTCTTCGAGTTCGTTAGGATTACTTTTGGCCTGTGTACTTCCACCCAAACTTCTAAACGTTTCATTAATGAAGTTTCTGCGGTTTAACTTTCGTTTTTGTTTATGCTGATGATCGTCCAGTTGCAAATTCCAGTAAACATCAGCGCCTCCGACACCTGTCTCATTTTGAAGCGAATAAGTCGAATTGGTATTTTCATCAACGCCTCTAAATGATTTTTTGGCTTTCCCCCACTCTGGATCCTAGAACACCATTTAGGTGTTTTCGGTTGTCATCCACAGAGACCAAAATATCAGCTATTCATGGCTTTCCTACTCCCACTCCTTTCTGATAACTGCGCCGTTTTATAGACCTCGTCGATTTTTGCCGACGTTTCATCCCTCACTGTTACCCTTCACTAGTATTTTAGGGGATAACAACCGCAAGTCTAATTTTCCTGACACAGCCGTGGAAAACTTCCAACGTGTTAACGCAACTCTTGTGGATGCGAGTGCTCTTTCTCACCCTCTAACTGATGCGCTGTCCTCCATTGTTGTTGGCGTCTCCAGTTGCACCATAGGTGCAGTTCTCCTGCAAAGGACCCTTACAAGCATCCCACCCCCAACCTTCTATGCTGCTAAACTGACACCCCAAAATCGCCACAGCACGTTTATCACTCCTTGCCATTTATCTCGTCATTAACTATTTTCTTAATTATGTTGAGGACAGAGACTTTTGTATTTACACGGATAACAACCCTTTTTCTTATGCCTCCTCCACTACTTCTGACAACGGTTCGCCCTTTGAGGCCCGCTATCTTAGTCTCATTTCCTGGTAAACCACGGATATTCTTAGATGCCTCTCTAATCAGGTGACCGACTGTCTAGCCAGATCTGGAATTAATGCCACTGCCCGCCCTTCCCTCGGCCTGGAGCGCAGCGAGCTGAACGAATGGAGCATATTAGCCTTCAGATTAAAGCCATCCCTCCCTTCACTATCCCCAGTAAAATTTTGTACGACGCATCGCGAGGTTCCTCTCGCCCTGTAGTACCAGGCGAGAAGGGATGAGATGCTTTCATCACGTTGCACAACCTTCCTCATCCTGGCATCTTGATTGCTCATTGCCTCATTAGCAACCGTTCTGTCTGGCCAAGCATGTACACTGGTATGTGCTGGTGGACTCGTTCATGTTTGGTCTGCCAGGAAGCCAAAATCGAACAGCAAAATAAAGCCCCAACTGGCACCTTTCTTGTACCTGACGTGCGTTTTGCAAATGTGCACGTAGATCTCGTGGGTCCTTTGCCAACAGCCCGTGGTTACAACTTTTTGCTCACTGAGACCGACCGATTTACGCGATGGCCCATAGCAACACCGTCGCCAAACGTCATTGAAGATATTGTTGCTCGTGCCTTTCTGGAACACCGGGTTTACCACTATGGTCCCCCCACAATTACTATCACCGAGCGAGGCCGGCAATGTGAATCAAGATTTTAATGCGCTTACTGACCTCCTCAAATGCTCTCACATACGCACGACAGCTTACCATTCCTCATCCAACGGTCTAGTTGAGCGTTTCCGCCGTCAACTCAGAGTCTCTCTCCAGACCTATGATAACCTCACTCATTGGATAGATAACCTCCTTTTGGTCGTGCTCGGCCTCAACACCATGCTCAAATACGACTTAGAGTGCTCCACTGTCAAACCTGTTTACTGGACTACCATACGCATTCCCAGCTATTTTTTATTCACCCTGGATGTCACCTACTATGTCCAACGGTTGCGCAAGGTAATCACTAATCTCCGAACCATACCTCCACGCGTTTCAGCAAACTAATCATATATTGACACCAACTTCCTAATATATTTTTTGTATTTGTCTGCGTAGATAATGTTCGTAAGTCACTATAACGGCCCTATAAGGGACCTTTTAGAGTCTTGTTGCGCACGGAAAATCATCTCATACTCACTCGTGGTTGATCGCGCCGAATTGGTCTCACTCTATCGGCTTTCTTCACCTGCCACAATGCCTTCTTCGAGTTCCCGGTCACCGCTTCCACCTGATAACCCTGGGCTTTCCCCTTCCCTCTAAATTCCATCCCCTACGCGCAGCGGTCGCCGTCTCCGTTTCCCTGTTCGTTACCAACTTGTAAATTATCCTTAACGCTTGCCCAATTTATACGTCTGAACGTTGTACACCTAATAGGGGGAGTATTTTAGTGAAGAAAGCGTTTTTTAGAGAGCAAAAAATACTCCCATGAAACGTAGGCAATATTCAATAGCAGTTTAAAATCTAGCTGCATTCCCGTGGCTACTTTGTTTCTTCTTATTCTACTCACGTATATACCTGCATATATTTTTCCTTTAAGTCCAATCGTGAGCCGGTTTATCTGTTATAAGCTCATCAGATTGATTGTGACGAGGAAAGGTAATGTAACCTGATCGGATTCGTCCTCTCCCCTTCCATTGTTAATCGGTGATAGGACTAGGTCAAGCCGACTGGAGATGGGGAGGTCCCTGCTGGGCGATACATGGAAATGTCTTCTATTCAACCTCTCCCACGCGCTAACTGATTGACTGACCTCTTTGTCACCATCCACCAGCCGTTCTTGCAGCTCTACTTCTTTATTTGCAAACGGTAATTTCGTTGCCGTGACCCAAGTTGTCGCTTGAAAGAGACGGAGTTCCAAGTGCGCCTAAGGACTCTTGATCAGTCTTCATCCAAAATAGTCATGTTGTATTCAAATACAGTGTTTGTCCATGCGACGATGTGACAGCAGTGAGGTCTATAGGCTTCAGCAGTCCTTATTTTCTGCTGTTGACACAGATTTGTGGGAATGGGTTAGAGGGCTTGTGTCCAAGTGCTCTTGTGTGGCACCACGTGGAACATTGCAATTGGCAGCACGTGGGTGTCCGTGTTGAAGTTAGTCGGGCAACTGATGGTCGGCGAGTCTAGGGTCGTCTGAAAGTATTTTACGGCAGGAGAGTTTGCAATGAAACTAAACCACCCTGGGCTTGCGTGCATACGTGTGCTCGTTAATTAAAGAAAGGCATGAGAGCGGCGCCATCGTGACCGTCGACCGTAAAGGTAAACGGGACATGTGGTCTACTTTCCGCATTTATTTTTAACTTGCAAGGCAAACCCATCGCGTACTTTTGACATGACTCATCAGACTCCCGTAAGACGCCCTAGTCGTATAATAACTACATTCCTCCGCCAACATACAAGTCTTGCATTACCATGTGCATTTGACTCAGTAAGTCATCGAATATAACGAAAACAGTGCAGCTACGGCAGGTCTTTAGTAAATGACGTGCTGTAAAATATAGACGTTGGGTTGGAATAACGATGCTATTGGACAATGGGACCGCACAAATTAGGAAAAGGCGGTATGAGGAACTTGAAAATTATGAGTAGCCTCCTTGAAGCGGACGCCTCAGAAGATCAACATGCGTAGTGTTTATCGAGGCAATGAAAATTGATCTGCTTGCTTCCCGGCTCATCTTTCACATATTTTTAAGTACCAATATCGCCACACAAATTATGAAATCCTTGTAAAAAAACGACCTACGACTAAAGCGTCCTACTAATGTTCCACATTGGAAGACATCCACAAAAAAAATAAAAATGAGCTTGGCTATGAGGCAATGCATATGACCTAATCTCACGCGACCAGGGAATGGCCATGGCAATCATCCTTTCTCGGTAAGACTTCCAGATTATGGTTACCTGCAATCGCATGCCATTGCTCTACGTTAGAACTGCAAGGCCAAGAGGAACAACCCAAGTCTTTTTCGCAATTAGGTAAAATCCTTTACGCTACACCTACGCAACTGTTTTCGTATTATAAGCCTGTCATAGTTTAGAACACATCTTGGCAAAAAATACGAAGATTGAACGGGTGGGGCACATAAGCAATTTTTCGGTACATGATTGGATTGTCCTTGCAGGTCGTAAAGATATTAAAATAAGTAATGCGGTGGGATTGGTATATAGAGGGTAGCCTCACATCCGCAAGTTATTTAGACAAAAAGCGTCCAGGAACCTGTTCGTATTGCGTTATACATCACAGACGACTTTTTCACTTGATGTTATGTCAATTTAAGACGGGAAATAGCAATTTCTATTCTGTTACAGTGTAGAGAGCAAAAGGATCCCATTTTCCAGCATCCTGTCTGACGTGACCTGCCGATCTCTTTAAACAAACAAGCCCGTGACGCTTCCTTATAAAAGCAATGTCAGTTACGGTTGGTCATTCTAGTAAATTAGTCTCTGTAAGAGCAGCCTTAGATGCGTTTAGGCTAATTGAAAAGTCGGCTCAGAAATGTCTGATACAAATTTATTATAGCGCCTCTTACGACATAGTGACAATAATAAAGAAGAAATCCACAGGTATGTTTTGTCTATAAGAAACAAAACGGGGAACTGCGGTAAAGATACAGTAGGTGGGCCAACTCATGAAATGTCAACCGAAATTCCGAAATTCGTTTTCGTTTCGAAAATATTGATTAAGTAGGGTCGTAGAACTACTCAGCCTGCAACACAATTCTGTATTACTTCAGATACCTCGGGATGCTGGCTTCCAAATGAACTTCCTTCCGGCTGCATGCAAAAACTACACTCTGTAAAAAATGACTACTTAAGCGGCATGAATATGTCTCCCTGATTTTAGAGGCCCCTTAGGATCCAATTATATTTCATGGAAAACGCGCATAAAAATATTCATTCTTTTGCTCATACGGTAGAAAATTTTGTCAGAAATGGTATTACCGACAAAGACAAGGGAGACTGGAATGGCCATTTCTGGCTTATTAGCCGTCGTCAGCCAGCCATACCCAAGCCCGAAGTGTGGAACACCCGAGCCTCGAACTCGCGACCTGTTGGTTTAGAAGTCAACGCCTCTACTCACCGGGCCACGAGCCCGTTGCCTTGTCGGTTTTCGATCGGGAATATACAATGTTAGGGGGCGCTCACCGATCGTTCATACGGAACTCACTCGTTCCGTTGTGCCTTA